>JUFY01029153.1:0-15779 GCA_001855655.1 Leptopilina clavipes | reverse complement strand
TAATATTTATTAATATATTTATATTATTTAATTATTTATTTAATTATTATTTATTTCATTATCTTATTAATATAAATTATATTATGTAAAATAAATTGATTGATATGAAAATATTATTTATATTTAGTTCGTATGAAAAATATCTTATCAGCAATTATTAATATACCTATATAGTAAAATCGAAATTTATCAAAAAAATTTCTCAATGAGTTTTTTTATTTAAAAAATTCTCAATTATTCTTGAATCAATTTTAATTCCGTCATAGTTCATTTTAGTTCCGAGAATTTTTACCTTCTTATTAATTATTCACTATATAAATTGGGATATTAATTTTTGCCATTAATAATTAAGTAGCGATTAATTTATTATGATAGCAAGTGATTTTATTATTTAGAATTTAAATAAATAATTATTAATTTTGCAAAGACTTCTAGGAACTTTAGTCAATAAATTTTAATAATTCTATTAAAGTAAAATTTAATGTTAATTAACAATTAATTAATCAATTATTAATAATTTAATATACTTAATTGATAATTTTACATAATTTTTATCCTAAATCCCTTTCTTTCTAAATTATCATTGAATACGAAAATAAAAGAAAAGAATTGTTTTTAATAAAAATTTTCCATTTGTTTAAAAAATCGTGTTCAATTTATTCTTTTCAGTAAAAGAAAAAAATTCCAATGAATCAATAAAAAAATTCCAATGATTTAGAATTGAGAATCATTTTTAGTTGTTATGGTTTAGAGAGTGGGTAACGATTTTTTTGATCTGATTGGCGAAAAGAGGGTGTTCACTATCCTGTAACAGAGTCTGCGCCATCGAGATTGAGAGCATCAGTTGTCATACAAACCAACCACGATTTAGGTGAATTTCCCGTAAAAAATCAACGTTGTCTCATTTTAGAATGAAATTCATTTTATTTACTGTGATTTTTCTCATAACATTCACTTTTGGTGAGTAGAAAAAATGATAATTCTTTTAAATATCACTTTCTGTATATGTAAAATAAATTGATTGATATGAAAAATGTTTACAAAAAAAAAATTAAAAAATTTTCAGGACACTCAATACGTTGCTATCAATGTATTCAGGGATTTCCAGCAGTTACTGACGATTCAACAATTGAAAATGTACCATTACCAAAGAATTTATCATTGCCAGGAGTTGAACATTTACCAACTGCTTATTGTAAAACTCCATTTGAACTCAAAGGAAATATTCTTTGCACTGCAGCTCATCGATGTATGAAAAGTGTCACTTACGGTATGTCATTTCAAAAACTTTTCTTACCTGACGCTTTATTATTAATTAATTAATTATTATTAATAATAATTAAAGTAGTAGAAAGTATTTTACTACAATAAAAATTAAAAAGTTTCTGAAAAAAAAATTTGTTTGATTCAAATAACCAATTAGTTAAGTCTATTATGAAATAAATATTTACTTGAACCAAATAATTTTTATTTAAATCAAATAAACTGTAATTGAATCAATAATTTCTGTATTTGAGTCAAATACCATTTCATTGACTCAAATAAAATTTATTCGATACAAATAAATATTTATTGGATAATATTCAAGTAATTCATTATATTTGAATCAAATAAATTTGTTTTCAGTGTAAGTACATTATAAAAATTTTTACAATTCAATGAAAAATATAACAGCAAAATTCATTTTCGTTTCAGAGAAAGACAACAAATTTATAATTCGTTATTGCGCGCCAATGAGAAACGAATATGGCTTTGAAGTACATCCATCGCCAAAAAAACCAGTTGACATAACAAATGGTTGTCATAAATTTAGAGCATACATTTGCGACACCGATTTATGTAATGGATCATCGAAAATTAGAAATTTTAGTATTCTAATTTTATTTATTCCATTCTTGTTTTATAATTGAAAAAAATGTTTAATGTCAATTTTCAACTATATAGTGAAAAAATCCCTATTATAATAAATTATAATTATTATTATTATATACAGGGAAATATAAAGTGCCAAATATTTACGAAAGCTGACAAAACAAAAAAACAGTACAAAGTAGAAACACAACATTTTTCTAATTATTGTTATGACAAAGTTTTACAACAAAAGAAGAAGAAAAAAACTGATACGTGTATCGAAAGTAATTTATAAATTATATTATTTATTTTTTTATTATTTAGTGATTCTATTTAAAGAGATTTTATTGTGTGATATTATATTAAAACTGAACTGCGAATTTGTTACAAAAAAATATATATTATAGATTTTACATGAGAATTCTAAAAAAAGCAAAATAAGCGAAAATCAGTAGTTAACATCGATTAAGTATTAATTACATTAAAGGTTTTCAAAATATATTAAAATTTAACAGTGTATTATATATATATATATAAATAAATATGTATGTATATCATGAGTTCGATAAATAGCTTAATTAAAAATTACTATTGCCTTATTTTAATGAATTAGTTTAGTGTAATATTAATTAAAAAGACTAATTATTTCTAAATTGTGGATATATAATATTCATTATATTTTTTAATATATTTTATTACTATAACTAATTAATTTTTCAGTTGAATACTTAATATAATTTTATTATCGCGAATTAAAAATATTAATAAATATATAAAATATATAAAAAAATATTAATAAATTTATAAAATATATAAAAAATATTAATAAATATATAAAATATATAAAAAAATATTAATAAATATTAATTTCTCTTAAAAATTTTTTTTTAATTCATAAATGCTATAAAAGATACCAACGTTTCGCTATATTTGAATAAACTTACAACTCTCTTATCAAAACAATATAAAACAAACGAGGAAAAATTAATTTTAAAGAAACTTTTAAATGGTTAAAAATAAATGCCACTGAAAAAAATGTATTCTAAATTTAAGAATATCTATTCACTCCTATTTAAGAATAAAAATTCACTCGTTTTAATTCTTAAAGTTAGTTAAAAATTTAAAATACAATATTCTTAAAATAAGAAACACTTTTTTAAAAAAATATAGACTGGAATGTTGAAATAATCACTCGATTATTTTATCTTTAATAATTATGAAAGGTAAAAAAATATTCATGTCAATATTGTCCTCTATATATGTGTTCAATTTTCGTCTATGGAAAATTTTCATTTTAAAACACCTTCGATAAATATTTTGTGTAAATATTTGTCTTCATTTTTTTTTAAATATTTACAAAAATTTATAAGTCAGAGAATTTGAGATAAATGTTTCTGTCGATATTTCAGTGTTGAAAAAACGAAACTGTCTGAGAGAATATTGTACAGTGAGAGTCTACCCTATTTTTTAAACTCCCCTCCACAATGTACAGTAAGATTCATTAAAATTTTCATTTTTTCTCCGTTTTTCTTTCGATAATAAATATAACAATTTTTGGTAAGAATTTCATTTTTTTTAAAATTAAAGTCTATATTTAAAATTTAGAGGAAATTAAAATGACTTAAAGTTACAAACGTGAAGGAAGTTAATGCTGACTCAACCTCGACTGAACGTGAGTCTAAATATAAATGCCTTCTCTCTTTCTCTCTCTCTCTCTTCTGCTTACATCTTTCTTTGTATTATGTTTTCGTACATCCAATGCCATTAAAAAATTTTTTTCCTTTTATAACATTTTTTTTATTTTATTAATTGATTGTTTTAAGTCCCCCCTAAAAAATTTTTCCCCTTCGTATGCTCCCAAAATAGCTAAATTTAATCAATGAGAAATATTTTTTAATTATACTAAATCGATAAAATATTACACTGAAAAAAAAATTAATTCAAATAATGTATTACTTGACTATTATCCAATAAATATCTATTCTTACCCAATCAATTTTATTTGAGTCAATGAAATACTATTTGATTCAAATACAAAAATTATTGATTCAATCACAGTTTATTTTGATTTAAATTTTTAAATAAATATTATTCGGTTCAAGTAAATATTTATTTGATAATAGACAAGTTATTAGTTATTTGAATCAAATAAATTTCTTTTTTTAAGTGTACATTTATCTGACATAGTTATCAATTTTATATCGTTAAAAATATTTCTCCTTGAACAAAGGTGTGGAATTTACAAAAAGAAAAACAAACAGAAAAGAAAACAGAAATCAATTTTAAAAACTCAAATACATTATGTATT
Organism: Leptopilina clavipes; assembly: GCA_001855655.1. Classification (NCBI taxonomy): domain Eukaryota; kingdom Metazoa; phylum Arthropoda; class Insecta; order Hymenoptera; family Figitidae; genus Leptopilina; species Leptopilina clavipes. The sequence continues at coordinate 11,620 of JUFY01029153.1, read as the reverse complement.
TTCCTCTCTCATAAAATTATAAACATGCAACATGCTAATTTCACCTTCTTATCCATGATATTTTATTGAAAAAAATTTATTTAAACAAAAAAAAAAGAAGAAATAACAGATTATAATATTGCGATATATAAATTTACATTAACTATATATATATATATATAAAACCTAATATAAAATTATAAATTGACAAGAAATAATAATAATAATAGTTTAATTATTTCTATAAATAATGTTATAAAAAAAATGATGCAATTTTTGAAATCTTTTAATGACATGATGCGTATGTTATCATTCCGTTTAGGTATTATTTAATATTACTTAATGCCATTTTAATCTCTGACATACATATATACATACATACACTTTTTTTTTGCATACCTGTACGTAAAATGAAACGAAGAAAGATTCAGTGCACAAGTTATTGTCGCATAATAAATATTCATAATATATACACATATAAAATGTGGGAACGATCCATAAAAAACTTTTTACAACTATTTTTATAAAGCAATTTTCACAGTTTTATGAAACATTTCAATTTGAAATATTGAAATTCATTGAATATCAAATAGAGAAAAAGAAATTATAAAGTTCATTTTCGAAAAATTTTAAAGAACACTGGGAAAACTGCCTGTACGTGCAAAAGTGATTAATTATTATAAAATTTTGAAACATGTCATAAAAATTCAAATGAAAAGTTTGAATTTAAAATGAATTTTTTGTTATTATTTACTGTATTCTTGTTTACAACTACAGCAGGTAAATATATAAACAATTTTTAAATTACCTTCAATTTTGTTGAGATTTTCAATTTCTTTTTTATAACTTATAGACTGAAAAAAAATTTATTTGATTCAAATAACCGATTACTTATGTCTATTATCAAATAAATATTTACTTGAACCAAATAAATTCTATTTAAATCAAATAAATATCAAATAAATTGTAATTGAATCAATAATTTCTGTATTTAAATCAAATACCACTTAATTGACTTAAATAAATTTTATTTGTATCAACAAATAAATATTTATTAGATAATAGTGAAGTAATTCATTATTTGAATCAAATAAATTTTTTTTTTCAGTGTAATTAAAATACTGTAAAAAGATAAGACGTCTTATAATATACTTTTGTTACAGTAAATTTAATTTTAAAGTAGTTATCAAAATCATAAAATGATATAATAATATAATACTAATAACATAAAATTATTAATAATAAATTCAAAATCTCACCTCATTCTCTAAATCTGAATTAGTAAAAATATTAAAACTTAAAAAATTATAAGCTAACATTTACTATTAAGTATTAACAAAATAAAACCTTAACTGTCTAGAATTTCTATCAATTTTTACAATTTCCAGAGTAAATTTTACTATTTTCAAAGTAAATTTTCGTAAAATTAGTAAAATTCATTTCGGAGGTATAGTAAAATTTACTCCAGAGATAGTTATAAATTGACAGAAATTCCAGGTAGTTTAGGTTTTAATTTGTAAATAGTAAAAGTTACTTAAAATTTTTTTCCATGAACTAATTTGAATTAGTGACTGACTGTTTGCTTTTGAATTAGTTAAAATTTACTAATAAATTATTAGAATATTTTTTTTACTATTAGTAAGATTCAAGTAATTCAAAAGCAAACAGTCATTAAATCAAATTTGTTAAAATTTTTACTAATTCAGATTTAGATCAAACCTCTAATTTAAAAATTGATGTCTAATCGAAAAATTTCAGCAAATGTAAGAAATATATTTCTTACTTACTTTCTATTATTTCTTAATAATGATAATTAAAATGAATTTCCTTAAAGCTGAGGCGATTTTTTGTTACGATTGTGTCTATTGTGACGATCCTTTTGAACCAAATTCACAATATGTTAGAAGTTGCAATGGAACTATTTGTTCAAAATCAACTCGTTTCTATGAAACTGGTAAGTAATGACAAAGAAATTATTGATAATGAGAAGAAAGTACAAAGTTTGTCAGAATGTTTAAAGATGACAAATTGAATAAATCGGATTTTACGTACCAATTATCTTATCATCTTCATTAAGTACAATGAATACGAAAAACGGATATTGGTAGTGTCATCCAAGAGTTATTGATGCGGTTTAATGTCATTTGAAAAATTGATTAACATATACAATCACTTAATTGAATCGATTGATTAAATGGAATTTATTGCCACAAACTAATACTAAATAAATGTTGCTTTCAGAAAACAAAACAATTGTTTTGGCACGTTCATGTGAGCCAAATGTAACACTTGGAATACCAACAACTTATTGGAAAAAGTACTATTGCAATAAAGATTTTTGCAATGGTACATCATTGCCCATTATTGCCTCATCCATTTTTTTCTTTATAATTTCAATGCAACTATTAATTTTCTAAATGTATTCTGCTTATTCATGAAATCAGAAAAAATAATCGAGAAAAATATAAAGTTTCTTCACAATTTTTAAAAATATTTTCAAAATCTAACCTCACTATCTAAACCTGAACTAGTAAAAATTTTCTCACTGAAAAAAATTATAAAGTAATTTGTTATATGAGAAATTAGATTAATCATTGTCAATCTTTGAATTTTGTTTATAGACTTTTGAAACAACATTGTTTCAATGTTAATGGAAAACTTTATCTACGAACATTATAATTAAAAAAACGAATATACTATCAATTATCATATCCATGATTATTGATATAATAATCTTGGCAGATACGATCTAGAATTTGGGTATGCTTTTAATAGAAATCGATATCGTTATCAAAATTCACTCGCAGTTTTAACGAATATTTCTGAGAAATAGTTTCTAAAATCAGTCAAACCTATCAAATTATCCACCTCGAATTTTATCTATTTTCTAATAGTTTAAAAAAATCTTTTTTTCCTGATTTATTAATTATTTTTGTTTTCGTTCTAAATCGAACGAAAATTTTAAATTAATTATAAAAAAGTGTTTGTCGAATCATGATGAAACTAGCGATAATACTTTTTTTCGTTATATCTAGTATTCTAACATTGGGTGAGTACATTATAACATCAATAACAATTACAGAAACATAAAATAAATATTTATCAATAACGTAAAAAAAAAACAAACAAAAAAACAAATAACGTAATAATGTTTCAATAGTATTGAAAAATTATCAATAATTTTATTTGTTTACTAATATTTTTGAATATATTATTGAAATAATGATTTTTCTAGGAGAATGTGTCTTTTGTTATTCTTGTAAAAACGATAGTATAAGCGCTGTACAAGAGTACAAATTATGTGACGAACAATTTATAAAGGACAAAATGAATAATTGTAGTGGCAATTATTGTTTAAAAATTGTAGCAACATCTTCAAATGGCAAGAAAATTGTTTAAATACATTTTTCCTAGAAATTAAGTTTTATAAAACTGTTGATAATATTATTATTTTTACAGATTCATATAGTGTACAAAATGTCAGACGTCTCTGTACAGATTCACTCTCAAATCTCGGGCATACAATAATTACGAAAAATCGAAAAACCAGATCATTACATTCAGAATCTGCCACTTTCTACTATTGTGATTCTGATTTTTGCAATGGTAGCACTAATTTAAGTATTTTTATTATTTTACTATCCATTAGTTTTATAAATTTTATTTTATAAAATAAAGAATATATTGTCAATATTGTCTTAATATTGTTGCACTGAAAAAAATATTTATTTGATTGAAATAACCCATTACTTGTCTATTATCAAAAAAATATTTACTTGAACCAAATAATTTTTTATTTCAATCAAATACAATTTAATTGACTCAAATAAATTTTATTTAAATAAATTTTATTTGATACTATAATAAATATTTATTTTTCTATATAATCTATATATATCTATATCTATATAATATTCAACTAATATTGATTATTTGAATCAAATATATTTTTTTTCAGTGTGTGCAAATTTTAAACTATTGTAATGTAATAATTATTATGTCCGTCTTTAGAGAACATTGCGAGGCAAAATTAAGGCAATATTGCATGGCAACAATCGGGTAATATTTCACAGCAATATTGCACATAATGTTTAAAATCTCTTGAACAATTTTGTACTTGAGTAAGGCAATATTGCCTTAATATTGATGCATTAGTTACAAGGAATGTTGCCTCAACATTGCAGTGCAATATTCCGAACCATTCTCGAAAATATTGAGATAATATTCCTCAAATTTCGGCAGTGTATCTAAGAAATATATTTTTTTATTCAAATTGAAAAATATTTAAATAAACCATATTCGGACCCAGCATTTGAAATATATTGCAGAAAAATTTATTTAAAATATTTTGCAAAAATATTCCTGAAATATTCCAATGTATTATTTAAACATTCCTGCAAAGTGAATAAAAATACCTGTTTAGTTATCAGTAATAGGTAAAGTGACATTTTATAACCGAAAATAAACTCCCTAATGAAAGAATATTTTAACTAATTTTAATAAATGTTTATAAAAATTAAACAAGTACAAAGTCCATCAATTTTGGTTAAATTAATTTTAATTAAACCATTAAACTGAGGGAGAATTAAAATTGAGAGAATTAACGATTAGTGATAAGGAAGAATTCTTTCAAGTTTAGCTACGATGGTAACAAGCACACAAAGTTTTGTATACCATTTATATTAAATTTAGCTAAAAAATTTATTTTCAAAAATTCATTGCATCAAAATTTGTTTGTAAAATACTTTAAAAAAATTAATTAAATATAAAATAATGTTGGAAATTTTCTTACAAAGTAGATGCCTGTTTTATCAGGCAAAAGGAAGAAACCTTTATAATTCTTTTGCTTCCTCATAGATGAAGTAACCGTAGGTATATTTTTAAATCAGTAAAAAAAATTATGTTAAATTTTCTACTTATAATATACTTAAAAAAATTTTTTTTGTTTTAAATAATGACTATTATTCAATAAATATTTATTTGTTTCAAATAAATTTTATTTGAATCAATTAAATGGTATTTGGTTCAAATACATAAATTATTAATTCAATACCATTTTATATTTGATTTGAATAAAAATTATTTGATTCAAGTAAGTATTTATTTGATAATAGAAAAGTACTTGATTATTTAAATCAAATAAATTTTTTTTCAGTCTATAACTATTATTGACTGTATAATAATTAAAGGAATCAGTAAATTATTATATTTTAAAAAATAAACAGTAATATTTAAACTTTACAGAACTATATAAAGTAAAAAAAGAACGTTAACCAAAAAAATTGATTAGTCTCAAACAGTTTCTTGGAAAATTTTTAAGCTCATACCAAAGCGAATGAATTTTGCAATGGTTCCTTTTCCAAAACGAATTGCGTTCGTTCCCTAATAAACACGAGGTAAATTTTGATGAAATCATTTTCAAAATAAAACGCGCCGGCAAAATGTTACAAAAATATAAGCGATAATAATTTTCTTTGCTTTTTTTTTTTATTTAATTTAACTCAAATTTTCAAAAGCCAAATCGGGGAACAAGTTTTTCTTCGATTTTTGCCCGGAAAAGACCGCGAAAAATTCGAACTTTCTCCAGCGGGTGAAAAACATGTCTGACATTGACAAATAGGGATTTAAGAGAAATTAAAAAATTGTGGCAAAATTTCGAAAAGGGAATTTCCGGGTAAAACAGTTCCATATCAGAATCGCGGGCCAACGATTTAGGAAATTTTCCTGTTAATATTTTGTATAATTTCGAAATCAATTTATTAATTATAATTATAAATTCAATTAATGAAAAAACTTACCATTGTGAATTTCCCTGTCGTGATGATTTCTCCTGGACCAACAGAAAAACGGATGCCTAAAATTAAAAAAAAGACTATTATAAAAATGTTTCAGAAATAAAAATTTTTATATTAAAAAATAATCTTATTTTGTTATCTCATCATCTTCAGAAACCAAGAATTTAAATTTTGATAGATTTTCACTTTAATTCACAAAAACAGAATACTATGTCTATTAATAAGACTTTCAATAAATTATTAAATTTTTTGTGTAACCGTCTTGTACAAAGATCAGTGAAACAATAAATTAAAGACGATCCCCACTCTTCCTTGTAAAGTATTAACAGTTATTATTCACTAATAATACACTGAAAAAAATTTATTTGACTCAAATAACCGATTACTTGTCTATTATCAAATAAATATTTATTTGTATCAAATAAACTTTATCATTTGTATCAAATAAATTTTATTTGAGTCAATTAAATGGTAGTTGATTCAAATACAGAAATTATTAATTCAATTACAGTTTATTTGATTTAAATAAAAATTATTTGGTTCAAGTAAATATTTATTTGATAATAGTCAAGTAATCGGTTATTTGAATCAAAAAAATTTTTTTTTCAGTGTAGGTACACCTTCAACAATAGGATCTTTGTCAGTGAGTCATTTGAGATAGAAATTTCTAGTTCTCTCTCTCTCACTCTCTCTCTTCGAATAAGAATGTTTGTTCACTTCCGTCTCACTCCAGAAATAGCAAAATTATGAAAAAAACTGCATTTCTCGAAGTGCACTGTGAAGATTTGAGTAAATATTAATAATAATTTGTTTAAACAATTGTTAAAATAATGATTTTATATTTTTTCTTTATTTTTTAATATGTAAAGTTTCATGAATTGCAAAATTAGGAAAAAACTTAATTTTTTTAGTTACAGTGTGTAAAAAGTTGGTAAATAACAACAATTGTTTATTTAAACAATTTTCAGCAAAAATCGTAAGCAGTTTAACTAAATTTCTTATTTGAATTATTAATTTAATACTAAATGGTACTAAAAATTTTTTTATAGAAATAATAAATATGATGATTTTTAGTTTTATTTATTTGAAAATGCTATAAATAATAAATTATTTAAACAAATGAAAAATTTATCGTAACATTAACAAATTACAATACTAGGCAAAATAAAACAAATATGGTAAAAAATGTTCTGGATTTAAAACATTTTTTTAATATGCAAATAGAAAATCATTGCAGGCAGTGTTGCCGCAAAAGACGAGACGAGACCATGCAAAGTCTCGTCTCGTCTCGACTTTTTGCATGCTAAAGTCTCGTCTCGCGGCAACACTAATTGCAGGGTAAAAAATATACCCTGCGTCTTACGCTCGTCGAGTTAAGCGATAAATAAATTTAAGTACATCCGAGTCAAAATTTTGATTCCCGCTAAAGAAAAAAAAGATAATCAAAAGAGAATTAAAATTTCGACTCGGATATATAGAAGTTAGGGGGTAATTGACACAACAAATAATTGTTCATTGTCACACACATTCGTCCATTAAGTTTTCCCTCCTCAAAAATTATATATATGAGAAATCTGGAAGCAAAGTCGTAAGTATTTTTTCCCCGCAAATGGTAAAAAATCCGCGGTGGGTCCTTTATTATGCTATCGTCATTTGCATTGTAAACGACGTGTTCGTAGTCACTTAAATCGTATATATAAGATTATGACAATGAAAACGTTGTGACTGACAAAGACTTGAGAGGTAGAACCGCCATTTTCAAAAGTCGCCGACAAAGTGCCGCCATTTTTTGATTTAGTGACCGCAATTGTCAATAAGAACGATTGTTGTATAAACTGGGCATGGGACACCGTGTTCATCTCAGGGGTTGATGTGCTTTATAACTATTATGCTCCCTTATAACTTGTAACTTTTGCTTCACTTCTACCTGCGTGTGGTCCATGTCCCATTGTGGGAAACAGGATGGGTGTGAATAAAATGTGAATGATGGTGGGTGTTATATAGACACAATAAAAGAAAAAAAAGAAAAAAAAACCCACATTAAGTATGGTAAAGGTAATCTCAAAAGTCACTTGTCAAACATTCGATCGGACACTTATACGACTTCCGGATGTTGCGCTTTCAAATGCTGGTCTCAATTTGCACTAATTCTTAATATTGTGGACAGTTCAAAGGCCATTGGTGCTCAAAAATCATTCAAAAACGATTTTTTAACAATTTCTAAAGATTCAGATAAAGAAACCTCGAAATGGGATCACGTAAGATTTATTGTGTTCGGAAGTTTTTTTTTTCTTCAATTTATTTATTTTTGTATAGGTATATATTTGTTCAGGAAATAATGAAAATGATTGTGAATAAAATAGCAATTTACGAATTTGTAAAGATGAAAATGAAGAAGCAGACAAACTAAAAAATGTAATGATGATCTAATAATCAGTGCGAGAATTTGCACGCTATAATAAAAGGACAATTTTTTGTGAATTAACAAAAAAAAAATTTATTCGTTCACTGAGAGAAATGGACCCACGTTAATACAACCAGGAAAAGTTGGTCAATGAAATGTAGTTACTGGACCAACATAAAATTGTCTTTGTAACATGTTTTCTGGTTACAGTTACCAGGAATATAGTTGTATTGACTAAAATTGACTAACAAAACAATTCTGGTTGTGGCAACTACGATCTGTGGTGAAATTTGTCCTTAACTACAAAGACCTGTTAGCATAACTCTAGTGAAAAGTTGTAGGAACATGAAATCTGGTTGCAGTAACTAGTCAGTTTTGTTAGATTTCAGTAGTTTGGAGCAAGCGCAGTACGTCTTTATACTTGTCTGCTAGTATAACTTTCAACACAACGTAGAATGAACAAGCCAAGTTTTTATTTTAAAGTATTTTACGTTTTTCATCTTTGTTATTAACAAAACTGTAAAATTAAAAGTGACTTTGTTGATACAAATCCATTTTACTTATTTCAGTGCCAGGATTTTTGACAATTAATTAGAATAATGATTTCATATAATCTATATATTTTTGACGATTTTTTCAATTACTATTATAAAAACAAAAGGTAGACTACAGTATTTATAAACAATGTAAAAGTAAATCCTAAAATAAGATGAAAATATATCATTTTAACCTTTTAATTAAAGATAACATATTTTTGTATTTTATAGCTTTACATTCACATCCACAATTTCAGTGTCAACTAATAATCCTGGTTCTACAACCAGAAATTACATTTATATTAACCAGGTTTTATCGTCAAGACAACTACGCTCGGTCATGTTCTACAACTTGAATTGTAGTCAAGGACAATTTTCACCACGAAAACCTGGTTGTATGAACCAGGAATTTCTCTCAGTGTTGTTTCAATGTTTGTTTCAAAATTCCTTGATTTTTCCCTGACATTAAAATTGTTATTTTGTGAAAAATAATAAATAATAATAATAAATAATAAATAATATTTCTGGTTAGACCAACTATAGTTAAGCTAAAAAGTCTGGTTGTAGAAACTAGAATTCTGGTTGTGGTGGATTTAACATTGTAATTCTGGTAAATTAACTAGAATTCTAGTTAATTTAACCAAAAATATAATTAATTTATTTAAAATTTTGGTTATAGGTTCACTATATTTAAGCTAAAAAGTCCGGTTGGATCAACTAGAATTCTGGTTATTTCAACTAGAATTCTGGTTGTGGTGGATTTAACATTGTAATTTTGGTTAAATTAACTAGAATTCTAGTTAATTCAACCAGAATTCTAATAATTAATTTATTTTAAGTTTTGGTTATACGTTCACTACATTTAAGCTAAAAAGTCCGGATAGATCAACTAGAATTCAGGTTATTTCAACATAGAATTGTTGTTAGAGTTTATTTAACATTGAAATTCTAGTTAATTTGATCAAAATTCTGGTTAGCCTGAAAGTCCCGTTAGTACAACTATAGAATTCTGGTTGCAGTAAATATTTAACATATTGTAATTCTAGTTAATTTAACCACTTCTAGTTAATTCAATCAGAATTCTGGTTTAGTTAACTATATATTTAAGCTAAAAAGTACGGTTGGAAAAACTAGAATTTTGGTTATTTCAACTATAGAATAATTGTTAGGAAATATTTAACATTGTAATTCTTTTGTTCATTTAATCAGAATTCTGGTTGTAACAATTAGAATTCTGGTTACAGTAAATATTTAACATTGTAATTCTAGTTAATTTAACAACACTTCTAGTTAATTTAATCAGAATTCTAATCAGCTTAACTATATTTAAGCCGAAAGTACGATTGGATTAATTAGAATTCTGGTTATTTCAACTAGAATTCTTGTTAGAGTATATTTTACATTGTAATTCTAGTTAATTTGATCAGAATTCTGGTTAGATTATATATTTAACATTGTAATTCTATAGTTCATTTAATAAGAATTCTGGTCAGCCTAAAAAGTCTGGTTTGAACAACTTTATAATTCTGGTTAGAGTATATATTTAACATTGTAATTCTAGTTAATTGAACCAGAATTCGAATCAACTTAATCAGAATTCTGGTTATAGCTCCACTATATTTATAAGCTGAAAAGTCTGGTTAGAATAACTATATAGAATTCTGGTTAGGGTATATATTTAACATCGTAATTCTGCGGATAGATTAATCAGAATTCTAGTTATTTTTATCAGAATTCGAGTTATTTTTATCAGAATTCGAGTTATTTTTATCAGAATTCGAGTTAATTTTATCAGAATTCTGGTTAATCTAACCAGAATTCTAACCAAAATTACAAAGTTAAATATACTTTAACCAGTATTCCAGTTGGAATAACTATATAGAATTCTGCGCTTATTCCAACTAGATTCTTTTCAGTGTAATTTTCTGCGACTTTAATCAATGATTTTCACTGAAAGTTAATGAACTTCTACTGGTTATGACTGAAAATCACGAGTTTAAATTGTGAATAGCCACTGAATTGAATTTTTCAATATCCTGAATTTTCCCTGGCGAACTTTTTTCAATTTCCGCATTTGATTTTTCCTGTTTTCCCTGATTGGTGGCACCCTGCAAATTCTATATGTATATAATTTTCTTCTCCGTATACAATCTCCGTATTACAATCGAGAGCGGATTTGAAAATATAACTCAATCATATAAGCGGACCTAAGTATCGTTTTTTTAGTTCCTATATAGGTTTTAGGTGTAAGCAGAGGTCATTTGCGGCTTTTATATTTGTCGGTTCTTATGTGGCGTACGAACTCGCGAAGCTTTTACCCATTACATTAGGCTAAACGTATGTGGTTTTCTTATGTTGGTATATAAGAATGGCGGTCAGCGGCGCGTCAAAGAGCTCTCATTAAAATGCTGGCAATTAACTGCGACCAAACTTAGGCCCTAAGTCCCAGTCTATTCTTCCCCTCTCTTTTTCTCACTATATATTCACAACTCTTCCCTTCTCTGTCTCTTTTGCTTTCATTCAACCTCTGCGCCTCACCAAAGCGTTTTAAACCTTATTCTTTCTACTCACTTTCCTCGCACACACAAGCGGCGAGTTCAGGTGTAACTTCTCAGATCCAGGAACACTTTAATTGGCCTTGCCAACAAGAACGATCAACATGCAACGCATCTATCACTCCTCAAGGCTGTTATTTAGTGATTTACCATTTACCGCACATATTATATTAAATGACTGACGTTAATTCCTCATTTCAGTGAATGAACCAAATATTTAACTTAAACATATAGTACAATCAACCAAACGTGCTGTATATTCACTCTCTAAATTTGAATTAGTAAAAATTTTAACTAATTTGAATTAGTGACTCACTTTTTGCTTCCGAATTAGTTAAATTTTACTAATAA
>JUFY01029151.1:0-27267 GCA_001855655.1 Leptopilina clavipes | reverse complement strand
TAATTATTATTATTATAATAATTATATAATAATAATAAAAATATAGATTAATAATAATTATATAATAATAATAGTTATTATTATATAATATAATTATTATAATAAAATATATTTACTAATTATAATTAGTAAAAATGTTAAAAAGTTTAAAAAATACTTTTTTACTCGTCCATTTTGACCTAAATTTAAAATTCTAATTGGTCTCTTGACCTGCGAATTTTATTAATTTTATTAATTATAATTAGCAAATATATTTTATTCACTGAAAACAGTTGTCAAAAACCGAAAAAACCGTAGAAATGCTTTTGAATATTGATTTCGCTCTTTTAGAAAAGGGGAAAAATTTTTCAATTTTTTCAAAAGCGTGAGTATACTTGTAGATATGTATAATAATAATTTGCATGAAAACATGTTCTGAATTTTGAAATTTCAAATTTAAATTCGAACCTTAGAAGGTTCGGTGAATGGCTTTATGAAGGCAGTTGACATAATGTTGGTTTGGTTCAAATAATAATAATAATGCTTGGCTGTGCTCCCAAAAGCCTGGCCCACTTTTAGTCTCCTCTGCTCTACCCTCTTTCTCTCTCTCTCTCTCTCTCTCTCTCACTCTCTCTCGTAACAGACGATGCATGTTCATGTGCACGTGGTTGCGCATTCTCTAGTGACATATCTATGCTCACGTGTGCAGAGAAGCGAACCCCTAATGAAAGGAAGCCAAGTCATTGTTGACTTATTGGCGTAGTTTCACCAGTTATTCCCTTAACGGTCACTGAGGTTGAATTTTCCAAAGAAGCTTTAGATATTCATGACTAAGTTTATTCAATGTAACGAGTCTTGCATTTTAAGTGAATTTTATGTTATAGAAAATAATTATATTAACTTGCTTCATAATTTGCGATGCTTTCTTTTCTCTTCGACTTTGTAACTTGATATTAACATTTTTAGTTAATTAATTATTGTCCCTGCAATTAATTAATACAATTATTATTAGTTACTATTTGCTCTCTAAATTTGAATTAGTAAAAATTCTAACTAATTTGAATTAGTGACTCACTTTTTGCTTTCGAATTAGTTAAATTTTACTAATAAATAGTAAAAAAAAATTTTTCAACTAATTTATTAGTAAATTTTAACTAATTCAAAAGCAAAAAGTGAGTCACTAATTCAAATTAGTTAAAGTTTTTACTAATTCAGATTTAGAGAGTGTAGTAATTATTACAATTACAAACAATTTTTTTTTACTCTTTAAATTTAAATAAGTAAAAAATAAGTAATTCGTTAGGAAGAAGTCAGTTACTCAAATATCAGCTAAAAATTGAGTTAGAAATAACTAATTGTCAGTCAAATTAATTTTCATGTTATGTGAAAATAACAAAAATTTCTTGTAACTAATTTAATTAGTCAAATTTGACATTTTTTGTAGTTTTCCTAAGAACTGTTACTAAAAACTAGTTATTGTTTCTTTACTAAAAATTAGTTGTTCAGTTGTTCTTATACTAATAACAAATTCTTTTTCTTACAAAATTTAGTTATTTTTGTTAATAAAAACTAGTTACTTTTTTTTCACGAAAATTTAGTTTTTTTTGTAACTAAAAACTCGTTATTTTTGTTACTAAAAATTCGTTTATTTTCGTTACTTAAAATTCGTTTATTTTTGTTACTAAAAATTCGTTTAATTTTGTTACTAAAAACTATAGTTGTTTCTTTACTAAAAATTAGTTGTTTTTTATCACTAATAACTAGTTCTTTTTGTTATTAAAATTTATTTACTTCTTTGACTAATTCTTGAAACAAAAAGTCAACAAATAGTTCAATAAAAAATTATTATAAACTATAATTAAGATTTAGAGAGTAAACAATTTTTCCAAGCATGAATTATTATTTTTCTGCCTAATTAATGAGTTTGAATTTTCCAATTTACATCGATGCTGATTTCAAAAAAAAAAATAGAACTGCGTTAAAAACAATTCCTAAAAGTGAAAATGAAAAAAAAAACGCAAAATGTGCAATCAAAGTGGAAAATGTGAAATGGAGCAATTGTGACAAATTCATTTCGTGTACAATTTTATTGGAATTCGATTGTTCTCACAAAGTGAATGGGGGTGGGGAATGAAGAGAATGAAAGAAAAATCAACTCCACTTTCATTGGTTTCGCCAGGGATCATTCGCAAATAAAGAGCAAAGACTTGCATTTTTCTCATTGGAAAAGCGGACATTTTCTAAGTTCTAAAAACGGGATAACTTCCCCTTCCCCATTCTCCCCTCTTGAACAATAAAAGCACAAAGTTAATTTTTTTTTCTACTTCATAATTTCTTCATATGGATTGAAAATAAAGAACAGACATTTTTAATCGTTTTTGGAAAAAAATTTACTTCGGAAGAAAAAATTCAAAAAAAAATTTATTTATTATTAAATTGAACTTGATTTGCTCGTAATAACAAAATTCGATAATTTATATAGATATAATACTGTTGGATATTATAATTGGAAACGAGATGTATTATTTGTTCATAAACAGGTAGAAGAGGAGGGCCAAAAATGATGATAATTAAATGCTTATAAATGATGAAATTCAAGCGGGCTAACTGCTCAATTTATTAGCAATCGCGTAAATAAACATTTTTAATGTTCTGCTGTTAAATTTATGAGTCTCAATTAAAAAAAAAAAAAAACTTTATGTTCGGACTTTGAAATATTGTTTACTCGGAAATCAAAATATATAAAATTTATTTGCCATAAAAAAATTTAAATTGTAATTTTTTTTTGTTTTAACTGATTGAAAAAAGAGTCGGACAATTTAATTACTCGATAAAAGAAACTAAAAAATCTATTAATACTGATTGGGGAAAGTTATGTTTATAGTAGAAAAGTTGTTGTGTACAATTTATTCCTACTCTCCTTTTGGAATGCGAATTAATTAAAAATTGATACTATCAATTTGCCCTTTTTATCCCATCTCAAAATGTCAATGAAAAGTTTCATCGTCTAATAATAATTCAAGATCTTTGGTACCTATTATACATTACATGAAAGCTGAATAATAAAGACAATGAAGACCTTTCTTCTCTTGCTAAGAAGCTTTTGTCTTAAAATACCTTCTTTGATGTATATGTATATGTATTGTTCAAAATAAGAATAGTCATAAGGAATGGAGAATATAATAAAGGAGAAGATGAATTTCGTAGATATTAAAGTTTCTCTTCATTAATTGTCCCAAAACAGTTATAAATACAGACGGATATGCAAGTGCAGTGCATCGACGGAAGAGGAAATCGTCGATACACGAGCATCGATAAATTTCCTTGTGTATATATAGAGAAATAGAGGGAATGAAGCCATCGTTTTCTGTTACACGGTCCTCGGTGCTTGTGGCACTGGAAAAACGACGAATATATATATAGGAAAAGAGGTATAGAGCGGAGAAATGCTATGTGGTGCCGACGACGCCTAGGAATCATGTGTGTATGCTAAATGCACCATTACGAACTTGTCGTAGTTCAGGATATCGGGCTATCATTCGAAACCGGATGACCCAACGATAAATATCCAAGAATGTACACTATAGGTACTCTGTTGGCCGTCGATCGAGTGCTTCGATTGAAAGTTTATAGTGACATACATGCGAAAATCTCTCTAAAATCTTCCATTCTCTCTCTTTCTCACTCTCTCTCTCCCTCTCTCTCTCTCTTTTTTTTATTTCTTTTTGTTTAGCCTCTTTTCCTTACCTCTCTTTTTATTCTTCCTCCTTTTGTAGTTTTTTAACTTTTATCTACACTGAAAAAAATTTATTTGATTCAAATAATGAATTACTTGTCTATTAACAAATAAATATTATCAAATAAATATTTACTTGAACCAAATAATTTTTATTTAAATCAAATAAAGTTGTAATTGAATCAATAATTTCTGTATTTAAGTCAAATAACATTTAATTGACTCAAGTTAAATTTATTTGATACAAATAAATATTTATTTGATACAAATAAATATTTATTTGATACAAATAAATATTTATTTAATACAAATAAATATTTATTTGATAATTGTCATTTTATTTGTTATTGTCATGTTATTTGAATCAAATAAATTTTTTTCAGAGTGTATGGAACGAAGGAATTTAAAACGTCAATCGGTTTGTATTTTTTTCTTTTTTATAATAATTACAGTGAGTTTCAGTCTAGTTTCAAAATATCTAATTTCATAGTATCAATACAGTAATATAGTCACTTTTATCCAGTATGGAAACAATTTTCAATTTTTAATCCTTCCCACGAAATTTATTTCTCATTTGACACAATTAAAAATCAACAAATAGGAAACAATCGACTTCTATATATATATATAGTCATTCAGCTGACGATAGAATTGACCACAATCCATAGATTCTTTTACTTTCCACAGCACACTAAAGTTGAGATAAAATTTTTATTTATCGTCCAATTGTCAGAGATGAATTTTCACCTCCCACAAATACAGACACACACAGACAAGATCTTAATATTTACGATCAAAAACTACACTAAAATGTGCATTTCACTAAAAGGAAAAATAACTGCCAAATAGGGAAACTTTTTCCAACTCGAAAGAGAGCGCGAGAAACGTGAATTAGAGGACAATCGCGATAACAAAAATTGCCCTGAACCCTAAAAGCCGTTAGAGAGATAACTCGGTATTGCGATTCGAAGGACGTTTTCCGACTTCCGGTTGCTGTGAAGGAGAGGGGGATGTTTATCGGAGATCGTGAATTCTGGACGAGTCACCGTTATGGCGATTGTTTTTAAAGTACCCGACGGTAGACCTGAGCTTTATGGAGCGTGCGGCAAAAGGATGGAGGTGGAGACAGCAGTAGCAGCAGCAAAAGTTGGCCGTAGTTTGAAATATCGCGTTCCTAATGCAGTGGGGCAAAAACTCGACTGTCCCTCTTTCCCCTCTAGCAAGCATCGAATTCGCTCAGTCGGCGTCTAGGAGGATATAACGTGAAGGCTGAAAAGGTAGAGAGAGAGAGAGAGAGAGAGAAAGATGGTCCAAGCAACAATGGTGGGCGGTATATCATGACCCCCGCATATCAGCCCCCCCCCCCACCCCGAGGCCATGAATCGCTAACTAGTTAAATCAGCTGGAACAACTTCGCCAGTAGTGAGAAAGTAAGCTAACGAGACTTCCTGTAAAATACTCGTGTTACCCTCAGGGTGACAGGACTTTGGTTTGAATGGCGCTTTGAAAATCAATATACAAAGTAGCGTTTATAAAAGTTCTTTAACTATTGAATTTGCATCGGAGACATTTTATTGAATTCAAGGGAGAAAATAATGGACTAAGGGGTTTATTAAGTAGTAACAGTCATGTATAGTCAGACGGAAGAGAAAATTTTTCCATATTTTTCTCTATCAGATCGTTGGAAAAGTTTTTTAAGTAGTAGTAACCAAGAATAGTCAGACGGTGTTAAACCTTCGTAAAAAATAAGTGAAAGTGTCTTTATAAGTAGTAGAAACCGAGAACAGTCAGACAAGATTCGTTATTCTAACAAGGCAAACCAGTAGAATCAAAGTATTTTAAGTAGTGGAAACCGACTATAGTCAGACTAGACTCGTTATTCTAACAAGGCAAACTAGTAGAATCAAAGTATTTTAAGTAGTGGAAACCGACTATAGTCAGACTGGATTCGTTATTCTAACCATGGTAAATTAGTAACCGCTAATTATAGTCAGACTATACAATTTTAATGTATAAAATCCGATGAGCAAATTCTAAGTAATAGAAATCAAAAATAGTCGGCCCTTTTTCTAGATTTTTATTCATAAAATTTGTGGCTGAAGCGTTAATAAGTAGTGCAAACAAAGTATAGTCAGACTGTAGACAAATTTGCTATAAAAATAAGGAAAAATATTTTCTAAGTAGTAGAAATCGAGTATAGTCAGACTAAACAGATTCGTTATTCAAATCCAAGGCAAAGTACTAGAAGCAAACTAGTTTAAGTAGTAGAAACCAAGTATAGTCAGACTGAACAGAATCATTATTCCAACTAGGTAAAGTAGTAGAAAGTGGCAAAGTATTTTAAATAGTGTAAAACAAATATAATCAGACAATAAAATTTAAAAAAATAAAATTTAGCGTAAAATATGCGCTAGATACTATTTAAGTAGTAGAAACGAAATTTAGTCAGACATTTTAGCGACTTTTTCCTAAAATAAGGGACTGAAGTTATAGTAAATAGTACAAAGTATAGTCAAACTTTATTCAAATCTGCTATCTAAGAAGAAAAAAGTGTTTTTTAAGTAGTAAAAAGAATATATAGTCAGACGGTGTTTAAACTTTTCTGACAAAACAGAAAAGGTTTTTAAGTAGTAGAAATCAATTATATAGTTCGACTAGAAGAGTGAATTATAAATAAAGGCAAAGTGGTAGAAAAATAGTTTAAGTAGTAAAAATCATGTATAGTCAGACAGTATACAAATTTCTTAGGTCAAGGGGCAATATTTTTAAGTAGTATAAGCCAAGTGCAGTCAGGCTGAAGACAAAGTTAGTCAATAATGACACAGTCTGTTCTAAGTTGTAAAAGCAAAGTTACAACTATATACAAATTTTTCATAATACGCTTATGTAAATTTAATAAACAATAAGTGTTGAAAATTTCTTAAGTAGTAGTAATCAAGCTGTCAGACAGATTATAAATCTTGTACTCTTGAACACTAATTTTTCAGGTAGTAAAAACCAACTACAGCCAAACTGTTTAGAAATTATTCTGTACATGTACAAGAGGTCGAAAAGCGAACATAAGCTTATGATTTATGGCAGAGTCAAAGGTCGCGTGACCAACATAACCTTTAAATTTGCAGGTCAAAAAGGGTAAAAAGTCATAAAAAATAAATATTGTTATATTTTTAGCATTTAAAAAGTGTAAAAATCATTTTTTTTTTCTAAATAAAAAGAAATTATGTAATTAGCTAAAAGATTTAAGTAGTCGAAACGAAATAAAGTCGGACAAGGGAAATATTTATAGGTATAAATTTAATTCTACAGTATGTGTTGAGTCAAATGGCAATTAATCGAAAATGTAAAATTTTCCTTTCTTCCTTCCTAAACGATGAAATTGAATCAGATAAAAATGTCCGTTTCAATGAATTGCAAGTGATTTATACCATTAAAAATGTTGAGAAACTTTTTGCTATTAATTCATCACGAGTTCAAGAAGATGGTAAATCAAATTCAAATTAATGCAAATTACTCTTTCAAATTGAAATCGTTTTCCGAAAATTTTGCAAATTAAATTCGCAAATTCAACATCCATTATGAAATTTCCAAAATAGATATTCAATATCATTTACATATTTTGTTCTTTTATTTCATAAACGAAATAGTAAATGAATTCTGAATTAAAATCAATCAATAAATAAACAAAATAAACTGATTCTTAATTTATTATAAATTTAATTTTTAATTTTTAATTTTTAATTTTTTTTTATTAAATTTAATAACCGACGAATAATTCACAAAATTCGACTCCATTTCATCGAGAATGAAATATATTATCGAACCATCTCACTGATCATTTGTTTCATTTACCGAGTTAATTATAATTAAACTTCAAATGTTAAATTATTAATAATTAAACCCACAATAACAGTGGCACATTGATTCATTTTCCAAATTGAAAAATCGACTTTATCGAATGAAAAATGGAAAAATATTCCACAGAAACAGTTGGACAGTGCAAAAGAAAGCAAGTTTCAACTTGTCTTTTTTTTATATTATATTTCTAAAAGGATATATAGGTATATCGCAAAGTGGGATTTTAAAGTGGTCGCTATATGCGGTCGTCTTGATGCCTTTGCGGTAGAAATAGTCCTCTGTAAACTAGGATTAGTAGAGATCAACCTTGAAACTGTTTCTGAACCGAAACGAGCTTAGTGTTCGTACGGATGTGTCAGATTAATGAAATCGGATTATGATAACTCGCAGGCATCATCCAAGAACAAGTGGTGGCTTGTTACGTGTATAGCGCACAAAACCACTGTAGGCTATCCACATTCAATGGACTTAATTGATAACCTCAGCTTTACGTCAAAATAAAGCTATCATATATGTGCAATTTTCGTATATAAGCAACGTCCATTATCAATTATAACATTACTGCACATCGATGTTGTATTTGTTATCTCACAAGCCAATAATACCACGTCAAATTCAAATACAAAAAAAAATAGTAGTAATATCAATACAGTAATATAGTAATGTAGTAATCCTAATAAATAAGAATAATAAATAGTATTGTATATTATAGTATACTATAGTAGAGTATATTATAGTATAATATATTATAGCATTGTATACTACAGTTGTAGTATATTACAGTAATATGTCAGTTATAGTATTTTGTAATAAAATAAACTTGTAGTACATTATAGCACAATATAATATAGTATAATATACTATAGTTACAGTGTACTATAGTATAGTATATGTCAGTTATAGTATTTTATAGTAAAGTATACTAAAGTCGTAGTACAATATAACATAAAATATTATAGTATAGTATTTGTCAGTTGTAGTATTTTATAGTACAGCATACTACAGTTGTAGTATATAATAGTATAGTATATGTCAGTTATAGTATTTTATAGTAAAGTATATGATAGTTGTAGTATACTATAGTGTAGTATACTACACATTATAACATTATAGTTAAAATATATTATTGTATAGTACATGTCAGTCATAGTATTATGTAATAAACTATATGATAGTTGTAGTACTGTAGTATATAGTCTGGTATATTACAGTTGAAGTATATTATAGTGCAGTATTTTATAGTACGTATATTATATTGGTTACAATAAAATGAATAACTTACTACATTATTACTACGACTATAAACATTATTATTCTAAACGATATTTAATATAACAAACGACGATGGATTCTCGTTAAAATGTAAGAGACAAACTTTGATGTTTATATACATATAATATAAATATTTATGAAATGAAGGAGAGCGAGAGAGAGCAAACGCCTTAGAATTCAGGACCTGAATTGTTTAGATGAAAAGCCAATTAAAGTGCAAATGCATGGAAATGTGTTCGATATGTCTGGACCCTTAGACCCAAGGCACACACAACACGTTTCTCGAGAACAAACCATTATTATACCTCTTCACGGTCAATGTTGGAAAATCAATCAAAATTGAAAATCACTGACCGCGAAATAAACACAACTAAACGAAAGGCAAATGGCTAAGCAATTAAAATCACTAAACATTTAAATATGTATATGTAAAGTTACCAACTAATTTGAATTGCAATTATTTTACTGACACATCACTAATCGAGTCGGATAATTAATTAATAGAAATAAGAACAATCAAAAATAAACTATTTTGTATAAATAAATTAAGGGGAAAATTATTATATATTAGATATACTCGTACTTATGCAAATTTGGAAAAAAGGACATCAAAAACTACTAGGAAAAAAATAACACGCTTGGAAATTAAATTATAAATTTACATCCGAGAACATAAAAGGATTGTGTAAAAAAATGTTCGCGTCATTATGATAATTAAAATTGAAAAAAAGCAAAAACTTACAGTACTCCGCAACTGCTTCTGCAGGACACTGTTTCTCCACACTGAAACAAACAAAAAATATCACAATTAAAATCAACACTTTTGAAAATTACCAATTACAATATTAAATATAATATAAAACAAATTAAATTCCTTCCATAGTTTACGATTTATAATAATATAACCTCATAAAAATTCCATAATTTAATTTATGCATTTTAAAATATCAATAGAATATTTTTCCCTAAAAAGAATCCAATATAGAATATGTTTTCATAGAAAAAAAACCTAATAAAAAAATATTTACAGAAAAAATATGTTGTCAATTTTTTATTTCGTCTAGTAGTAATATTACTCAAATAAAAAAAGAGTGAAAAAAATTTTTTTTTTTTTTGAAAATTGCTGTCAAGTTAGTGAAACATGAAATGGAGTTGATGACATTGGCGGCAAGTGCCGCCCATACATTTTCGCAATATGCCGCACATGCAGCAAGTTTACATGAAATCGAATCATGTGAACGGATATGGACCGAACGAACATCCAAATTACATTCGCATAACGAGTGACGTAGTCAATAGTTTCACTCAGGGAACAGGTGGACACGGACAATGGAATGACCTTTGAAAATCTCTATCACTATTATTTCATTTTATACTTTATATATTTTATATATTTTCCTTCTCTTTTTCTCTCTTTATATATATGATAAGCCACCGCATCGAAAGCACTTGAATTGAAAGATGTGCTTGCACGCTACATGAAAAAAACTCAACTCCTGTGCTTCTCTGACATAAATATACACAGATATCGAATTTCAGATAACATCATGAAAAAAAATATTACATACTCTAAAAGCTATACTGAAAAACTATCAATAAAACCAAAAAAAATCCTCAAAAATCAAAATACACTAAATAATAGGTATTATCAGCCAAATTATACCAAAAAAAATTGTTTTTTTCGATAAAAAATATAATTCCAAGTCTTGTAGATTAAAAAAAATAAAAGGCTTATACGGGGACATTTTGACCAAAATTAGAAGGTCAAAAGTAAAAGTAAATATAAAATTTACCTGAAAAGTTACAGGAAAGGAGGACAAAACAAAAACGAAAAAAAATGAATTCAATTTTCACAGATCAAGAAAGGAACAAAAAAATTATTGATATCAAAAGTCACAGGTCAATTTCAGAATATAATTTCAAAATTTCGGTCAAAATATACTAAACAATAGATGAATAATAGAACAAAATTTAGGTCAAAGACTCTGGTCAGTTTTTAGACTATTTCAAAATTTATGTCCAAATTTTACGGTCAATTGGATAATTTAAAATTATAATTTAGGTCTAAGTCTGTAGGTAAAAAATAACGTATCAAAATTTAGGTCGAGTCACAGGTCACTAGAGAAACAGAAAATAAACAGAAAAAACAGAAAATAAAAACAGAAAATTTACCGCAAAAGTAACGCTTTTAAGGGTAAAGAAAATATAAAAATTTAGGTCAACCTTTAAAAACAACAGAAAAATAAGGGAAAATGTTAACCGACATTCACAGATCAATATCAAAAGTAAACAAAAAATATACCTAAAAATTCACAGGTCAAGAGATGAAAACAAAAAACGAAAAATTGACTTCAATGTTCAGAGATCAAGAAAAGAACCTAAAATTATTGATATCAAAAGTCAGATGTCAATTTTAGAAAATAATTTCAAAAATCAGGTCAAAAATTACTAAACAATAGACGAATAATCTTTAGGGGAAAAAACCACAAAATTTATATCAAAAACCACGTCAATATGATAACAAAAGCAGAAAATTTAGATCACATTTTCAAAGTCAAAATGGGAACAAAACTTCAAATTTTAGGTCAAAAATGACTAAGCGTAACAATCAAAATTTAGGTCACATTTTGTTGGTCAAAAGGCGAAAGCGAACGTAAAATTGAAGTAAAAAGTATTTATATAATAATAAAAGTAAAAATAATAATTTTAATACTAGTAATAATAATAAAAAGAATAAAAAGAATAAAAATATTTTTTTGTGATATTTTTTATATCAATTAGAGGTCAATTTTGTTCTTTTGCAAACGTCAAAGTCCTAAATGACAGACAAACATTGTTATATATTCGTATCGCAATTGAACGAAAAATATTTTTTTCTTTTCATTCCTGTTATAAAAATTCGCGTGTATTTTTCAGCTTAAAGTGTCAAAATCCTTAAGGTGTCAGGTGCTTTCTCTTATATAAAACCCATGCTCACAAGGATTCCTGACCACTTTCTTTCACTTTACTCTTATCCCCGATCCATCTTATCCTGATCTCTTTTATCCGAACATGCCCTGACAGTGGCACAAAACCTACGTCGTCTATCGTAATCAACGTATAGAATCATTGAATTAAGAATCCAATAATCGGAGATTCTCGAAAGCCTAGCGATTTTCTACGTTCTTTTTACTGTCGTCCATAATTTTTTTTTGTCTCTTCTCTAATCGTACTTACAACACAACGAGCAAGTATTCTACTTTGTCTTCCTGAACAGCCATATCCAAGTTTTTTTTTTTGTGCTTTTTTTCTCTTCCTTTTTCTTTTTATTCTCCTCAACCACTTTCTCCTCTTTTCTCCACTCGCCGTATTCCCAAAATACATTTCCACAGTGAACGACCACAATAAAGTTCGTTTTATTTTTACTAGCGCTGAACCAAGTGCCCATACCGTATTTCCTCCCGGGATATTGACATATCGAGATGTCCCCTTGGAAGATCGCTTCCTTCTGCTTTGCTATCAATTTTACACCAAATCGAGAAGTAATTTAGAAAAGTCATATAAAAACAAGTTTAAATTGATATTCAAAAAATTTAAACATTTTTACATTGGTTTTTTAGGGGGGAAAAAAATTGCTACAATAAGTTATGATATTGTTTCAATTTTATCTTGTCGATTAAATTTTTTTAATAATTATTATTGAAAATCTTTTTTCCAAATTGAAAATTAATTGTTCAGTTAATTCTTTCGTCTTTAAAATTACGATTTTTTAAAATTAAAATTTCATTTTTCTTAAATTAAAAAAAAATTTTTTCTTTTTCAAATTTCAGGTCAAGTTGACTTGTGGACCAAAAGCAGCAATGGCTGTGAGTGCAGTTTTAATTCGTCCAGCAAGGACTGTGCATGCTGCGTTCCATCTGGTGGTTGCAGTTGCGGTGCAGCTTCACCAAACAGATGCGCTCAGTGTGGCTTGGAGCAACATTGCGCCAGCAGTAAGTTATCAATAAACAAAAAATTGTTTCCAAAGTAACTAAACAAGTCTCATTACAAGTCTCTAATTTATAACCATATTTACTCCTCTTCAAGGAATTTGCAACACTTCCAAGTAGCACAAAAAATTGCCTCAAAATTGCTAAAAAGAAAAAAAAAACAAAAGCTGACTCAATGTTGCAAAAAATACTGCAAAAATTTCAGCTTCAAATTGACCCAACATTGCTATTATATTGCCCTAATATTGACCTGAAATGTCACAATATTGTACAAATTTTGCCACATTATTGACCTTTATATTGACTTAAAATGGCACAATATTGTAACAACTTTTCCACATTATTGACCTTTATATTGACCTAAAATGTTACAATATTGTGCCAATTTTAGAACATTATTTACCTTTATATTGACCTAATATTGCTAGTAAATTATCACTCTTTTTCCGCATTCTTGACCTCTATATTGACCTAATATTTCCAAAATAGCTCCGTAAAATTTGGACTATAATGCCGTATTATTGACCTCTATATTGCCAAAATAATGCCGCAAAATTCAGACTATTATAACAAAATGTTGAGCTCTGTATTGACCTAATATTACCAAAATATTATGACCATTATGCCGAATTATTGACCTAATATTTACAAAATATTTTGAAAAAATTGTGACTATTATACCAAATTGTTGACCTCAATATTGACTTAATATTGCCCCAGAATTATCTCTTTTTTACTGCATCTTCAAACTTTCAATTGAACCAAATTTTGACTCAACAGTGACGCAAAAATTGGCACTATTTTGCAGCATTTTTGACCTATACATTGACCTAATATTGTATAAATATTGTACCATTTTCGACACAATGTTTCCTGTATGACAAATAAACACCTTCTTTAAATATAAAATTCCTGAAGAATACTAAATAAATTATTAGTTCGTTAAAATAAAAAAGAATATTGAAAAAGACAATATTATGTAAAAATATCTTTAGAGTTTTAAATAATATATATTTTTGTGTATTTTACATTCGTATTATTTAAGAATTTTATATTACAATTATCCTTGTTATACGAATAATGGAGAATTTCTGTTATCACGGATAAAACTCATTTTACTCAAATTTACATTGATTGCAATTACAAATTGATTTAAAACGAGTGGATACAAATGGAAGTAATTATCTTCTCAATTTAACTCATTGAACAAAATGAACCCGTTAAAATTAGTATGAATGCTTTGAGGTTAATTAGGAACCACGTTACATTCTAATGCATTCTACGCGAATATTCCAATAAACGAAAAGCAAAACAAAAATTACCGATAAAGAGAAATTATGATAAATTTATCTACTTGTATTTATTAAAATTAATTTAAATTGTTTCACAATCTTGTCGAATTTATAATTACAAATATGAAAATATGCAAAAATGGAAAATAATAAATGTAAACTACACAGACATTATAAAATATAATTATTAATTATTATGTGAAAGCAAACTCGAATGTTCCAACTTTTAAAAGTTTAGAGTGTTTTAGAAAATAAGAGAAGAAGAGAGAGAAGCGAAAAGTATGTGACGTCTTATGGCAAAAACATTATTTTCTGTCTTTTCAGTGTGCAATATAACTTTGGACAGTAGACAATTGTTCAGCAAATCAGATCGTGGCTTTGGACAAATAAAATCACCTTCTCTACAAGGACCCACAAGATGCACCTATAAATTCATACCAGACACTGGCCAACGAGTTGAACTTCAAATCTACCGAGTGGTATCGATTGGAAAACACAATGGAACAGCGTAAGTGTTTTATTTTCCACCATTTCATAAATGTAACCAAACTTCCATTTTTCGCCTTTTTCTCTGATTAACTGTTTTCATTTTCTATATTCAATTCAATTCAAATTATATATTCAATTCAAGAAAAATAAATTAAATTACATTTATATATTCAATTTAAGTAAATTCAATTTAATTCAATTCAAATAAATGTAGTTTAATTCAATCCAATTTATTTTAATTCGATTCAATTCGATCAAATTCGATTTAATTCGATTTAATTTAATTTAATTATAATCATTTCAAATCAATCTCAGTAGTAATAGTTCGTTTAAGTCGGACAAAGTAGTCAATTTTAAGCAATTGTTATTATCAGTAGTATAAGTCAGTTTTCAGTCAGACATAATAAAGTTCTCTGAAAGAAAGTGTAGAATTTTTTTTCCTAATAATAATAATTCCAACCTGTTAACTTTAATCGAATTCACCGGAAATGAATTATCGGGGGAAAAAAAGGAGACCTTGTATTTATATGTAAATAGGTGGTAATGTATAACTGCGGGTGTGAATAGAAATAAGGTGTGTGAAAAAGAAAATGAGGTTTTCGTACGATTTCTTCGATGAACGCTTCTGTGTGTCGATAGCCATTTCAATTTGTCATACTTGTGTTATAACGGTCGCTACTCAAGTTTTCTCGGCAGGGATCGAAAAAGAAAAATTACACCTACGTTATTTCGAAAGTTCCCTTTCTCTTTTGTCTCCTTCTTTTCTTGGAGCATTATTCCGTGACAAGCTCTATTGAGGCAAACTTTTTTCTAACAAAAAAAAAAAAGAAGAAAAAAAACACCCACACTTTGGTCAACTATAAAAACTTTCCACAATTTTTCTTCGACATTTACCGAGATGCAAAAAAGAAAACAAGTTTTATCGAAAAATGATGCCAATTTTTCAACAGGAACAAATAAATTTGTTATTATCAGTGTTAAAATTAAGAAACAAAAAACTTACGTAATTTTCTGAATAAAAGATAACTAAATTATTATTTGTAAATTAAAGTAAAAGTAACTTTTTTTGAATTTCAATTTTTTTTTAAATTGAGAAATAGAGAAATAAAAATTTACTACAAACAGTAAAAACGTATTATAGACACTATAAGAAAATATAGAAATTCAATTTCAAGGTGGAAAATATTATATGCATGTGTTTACGAACATTTTGCAAATAAAAAATAAAAAAGAAGGAGAGAAAAAGAAATTGTTATCGCTTTATTAGAGAATCATGAACTTCTGTTCTTCAAAAATGAACCAGACGATTTGGAGCCAATGTTTGCAAAAATGAAAAAGGGAAAAAATAGAGAATTTCCAACTCATCCTCTCTCTCTCTCTCTCTCTCTCTCTCTCTCTCTCTCTCTCTCTCTCTCACCTAGATGGAAAGTGCTTGGCAATGGTTATTGCACTTTCGTATCTCGATATGTGCTTAACTATAGTTTCCTCTCTTATACTCATGATATGGGGCATATCGGTAAAAAATCTAAACAGTTTTGGAAACGAACCAAGCGACATAAAGAGAATTGCGAAACGAATAAAGATATTAATCAAATAAATTAGTTTCATTTAAAAGATTATAATAGATGCTCTCTTGTTGAAAAAAAGTAGCCAATTTAATTAATTAATTCTTAACACTATTTCCTTTTTTACAGACTCTTCTATTCTTTGTAAACATTTAAGTTAAAGTCAACTAAAATATTCAATTTAAATTTTAATAGAAAATTAGTAAATAAGTACAAGTAAATTAAAAAAATAATTTAACAAATAAATAAACCAACAAACAACTAAATAAGTAAATAAAATAATAAATATAGATGAATAAATAAATTAATACGTAAATAAATAACTCTACGAATAAATAACCAAATGGAAAAATTATTTAACAAATAAAATAAATGAAAAAATAAGTAAGTAAACAAATGAATAAATTAACAAATTAATAAATAAATAATCGAATAAATAAATGAATAAATTAACAATTTAATAAATAAATAAACGAATAAATCGGTAAAAGAATGAATGAGTAAATAAATAAACAAATTAATAAACAATTAAATGACCAAGTAAATAAATAATTCAACTAATAAATAAATAACAAAATAAATGAATAAATAAATAAACAAAGTATTCAAAAAAGAATAAATAAACAATTATATAAGTAAATAAATACATAATGCAATGAATAAAGAATTCAACTAATAAACAAACAAACAACAAATGAATAAATAAACAAATAAATGAAAAATTGTATAAATGAAATAGTAAAGAAATAAAAAAAGCAATAAACAAAATATTTAATAAATAAAATAAACAATTGAATAAATGAAATAGTAAAGAAATAAAAAAAGAAATAAACAAAATATTTAATAAATAAAATAAACAATTGAATAAATAAAAAAATTAATGAATGAATAAAAAAAATGAATAAATCAATGAATGAACATTTTTGTACATGGAAAAGTCAATAAAGAAACAAATGAATAAATAAATAAAAATAAACAAACAATTAACAAATAAAAAAAATTATTAAATATGTAAATAAATAAAAGAATAAAGAACCGAATGAATAAATGAATAAACTAACAATTAAATTAATTAATTAAATTAAATAAATTAATTAAATTAAATAATAAACAAATCGTTGAAAAAATTAAATTCCTTAGTAAATTAATACTTTCGGAGCTAAAAATACTCCTTTTTTTACAGATGTCTATTAATAAATTTCACTTATTATGAAATATATTTCATAATAAGTGAAATTTGTCGAATTTTCCATTTTTCTACTTTCATCTATTTTGTTAAAATGGTTTTTCTTTTATCAAATTGCAGCAAATTCTCTTTCAAAATTGTTAGAGTTTCGCAAGGGGGTTTTTTTTAAAAAAGAAAGAAAGAAAGAAAAAAATTGAACCTAGTCAGCCAATCCTTAGAAAATGAGAAGACGGAGTTAAGGATGGGTGGACAAAGCACTGAACAGCTTTTACGCCAAGTTTGGTTGACTTTCGAGGACTCGAGTTCGGCACCTAATATTGGATGCCGAAGCACGAATCCCCCCTTTCTCTCTCTCTCTCTCTCTCTCTTTTCTCTTCGTTGGTCCGTTACCTTATCCTCGAGACGAGGCAATTAGGTCACTGCTGTGTGAACATGCATTTCATCTAACGACAAGTTGAAAGCCTTTTGCTCCTTCACTCTGATTGGGAGAATTCACCCTCTCTCTCACCCCCCCTTTTTTTCCAATGTAAGCATCGAACAAAATTCCCCTTTTCATTGCTAACTGAAATTCAATTTTTATTCTCTCCTCTCATTGATTTTCTAATGCACGTTCTTTTTCAACTATATAGTTACATACAGCTAGAACTGACCAACTTACACCTTACGAAATTAAAAAACTTTCACCATTTTTTGTTAGTTGTTTTGGTTTTCTCTGGATTGTGAGAAAATTAACAAAAGTAATATTTTCATTTTATATTAATTTTCCAAAAAGTCCCAAGAGAAAAAAAATCCTAAAAATATACAAAAATAATAAATATAATATTTATAAATAACATATCTGACCTCAATTTTGAGGTTATGTTCGCCTCTGAGACTGCGAATTTCAACCTAAATTTTGAGACTTTCTTCGACTTTTGACCAGTGATTATTGACCTAAATTTAAAATTAATTTTCGTCTACTGGCCTGTAATTATCTAAATGTTTTGGTTACGTTTGCCTACTGACCTGTTATTTTGACCTAAATTTAGAGCTTATTGATCTGAAGATTAAATTTAAGTTTTCTATTGAACCAAAAAATTTAGATAAAGTTGCATAACTTATAAATTGAGTTACAGAACTTTGTCTAAATCTTCTGGTTACTATTGCCAATTGACCTGTGATTTTGACCTATATTTTAGACTTCTGTTTGTATCTTGATACTTGATTAAAAATTAGGAAATAATATTCGCCTAATAATCTATGACTTAAACTAGATTTTAGAATAATTTTATTATAATTTGACCTATATGACTTAGGACCTAAAAATTATTATTTTAAGGATATGCCTGCTTCTTGACCTACGACTTGAAACTTTTTCCAAATAAAAACCTTACGTTACTTTACGTGACGTTATGTTAAATTATTTAATAATTATATTTTTTTATAATAATTATTGAATTAATTATAATTATCTTAATTTATTAAATTTATTTAATTTATCATTAATTTAATTGTATGAAGTATTAAACTTTCTATTTTTTCTTTATTATTACCTAAAATTAAAATTTTTTCATTCAAAGGATCACTATCTTTAATTTTGTTACTTCCACGCGAAATAATTTTCATTTTTAGATTCATTGCAAAAAAAGAAAAAAAAATGCTGTTTATCTTCTATTGTATAATTGAAAAATTAAAATCTCATTACTCTGTGTCAAAAATAGCTGAATTTCACTTTTTTCAGCTTATATGGGGTGGTTGGTTTTGAATGCACCGTGTGCGGTGTGTGTGGGTGTGAGTTAAAATTACGCCACTCAGCTGAATACTATTAAGTGGAACGTAGAGTAGAATAGCCCAAGGGTGATGGATGATCTTAATTTGAGAATGATTACCATCAGCTTTAGAATTTTGTATGAAAATCGCTCAAAGCTTGCTTCTTTCACATAAAAGGAGAGGGGGGGGGGGGGGTGGTCCCCATTTGCCTCAAAACTCTAAAATCCAATGACTATATATGTATAATTTCCACTCTATACTTGTCGAGTTTTCATAGTTAAAAGCACATATGGACATTTTCGACAAATATTATGTATACACGAACCACAAAGTGAGATCGAGCTTCACGCCCTTTTGAAATTATCATATATAGGTAAATTTGTCTATTTGCATGAAAACACATCGTGACGAAATGGCCAGTATATGTATGTATTTTATTTGGAAACTGATCCCAACGTTTATGTATGAACTATGAACCGGTGTACACAGTGGCAGAAGGTATATACATCAAACATTTGGAAATATCTAATGAGTTTGAGAAATTATTCAAAGAGAAGTTTTGACCTTTGTACACAAAGGAAATATGTAATCGTTAAACGATTTGGAAATAATTTTCTGTTCCATGTGTGTACTTTTCTCAAAAAAGGGAAAGAAAAAACAAACAAATACAAAATCAAAAAATTAATTTTACCAAATTTCTAACAATTTAAAAAATCTTTAGTCTTTTTTTCTAATTATATATAACAAGGAATTGAAAAAATGTCTGACTATCACTGACTCGTACTACTTGGACCAAAATTCCAAGAAATCACAAAAGTCTGGCTGACTAAAACATCACATTACTACTGACGATAAAATTAACAAAAATTTTAAAAGTCAAAGAAAAATTTGACTGTTACAACCCAGATTTAAATTTGATAAAAAAAAGGTCTGAGTATAAAAATGAATAAAAACATTTTTTCACTACTGGACAGAAAAATCTCAAATAATTGGGAAGTCTGACGAAAATCAACTTACACTACTAATACCAGTGCTGAAAAATTAAAAACTCTGATTAAAATATTCTCACACTACAAAAAAGTCCAAAAAAATTGGAATGTCTGACCTAAATCTGCTTATACTACTGATAAAAGACCAAAAATATAGAAAGTCTGACCAAAATCCACTTACACTACTAATACCTTAATCTTAAAAAATTAAAATGTCTAAAATATACTTCCACTACTGCTAATAAAAGCCCCAAAAACTAGAAAGTCTGACCAAAATCTACTAACACTACTGACCAAAAATAACAAAAAAAAATTCAAAAGTCCGATTCTAATTGAATCTTACAACTAACAATAAAATATTTCAATAAAAAAAACATACAAGTAAGGAAAAAATTTTCAGTTTTAATAGTAAAAGTAAAGAAAATATCGAAGAGCAATTTTTCCTGTCAATATTTGATTAATTTTTTCCCTATAATGCAAAAAAAAAGAATATTATTGGGAGAATTAATTTCTTTTCTTGCCCTTCGTTATTTATGATATGAGAGAGGAAGCTGAAATAGCCAATAATATTGGTCGCAATTGTTAAAGACCACGTGGATGAAAATCACTTCCATTAACTGTCACATTAATCTCATTTTGATCGATTCTGTCAGAAACGGTACGAGTTGACGTGTAATTTCCATTTTCCCACCTATATGCACATCTTCCAAACGAGTCACCCTACAATTACTCATTCGCTCGGAACTCGAGAAACATTTCAATTTCACCAACCAGCTTGCCGAAGACATACAATAATTATGGTCTGCTTCATCAACTGAATTTCAAATTCTCCTTGAGAATCATAATTATAATATTAATATTATTATTGTTATTGTAATTATTATTATTATTAATATTATTAATTATTCTTCCTAATTGAAATAATTATTTTTCCTAATTGAAATAATTATTTTTCCTATTGAAATAATTATTTACCCTATTGAAATAATTATTTTTCCTATAAAAGAAAGAATTTCTCTTTCCAATAAAAATTATCTTCTCTAAGCAAGAAAAAAATTATTTTCCTAATAAAAAAAATTATTCTCTCTTTAATGAAGAAAAAAGAAGATTTTTGTCTCTAAGAGAAGAAGAATTTTTCCCGCAATAAAAAATAATTATGCAGAAGATAAATATTTACTTAAGTACAAACAAATTTCATATAAAAGTAATTTTTCTCATATATAAATATATAGAGATGATGATAATTTGCATAAAGCACGAAAACATCAAAGTTAGAGTTCTAACATTATATTAAATAGCTAGAAGCGTTTACGTGAAATTGTTTTCAAGAGAAACATGTTTTAAACTGTGAAAGCCCCTCGAAAATTTGAATTCCAAAATCCGAGGAAATATTTATAAGCTAAAGTGGTTTATTTACTTTAACTATCGA
This sequence comes from Leptopilina clavipes, assembly GCA_001855655.1. NCBI lineage: Eukaryota > Metazoa > Arthropoda > Insecta > Hymenoptera > Figitidae > Leptopilina > Leptopilina clavipes. The sequence goes on along the minus strand of JUFY01029151.1, from coordinate 5,758 downwards.
ATTGTTTTGTTCCATCGCTAACACACGCGTGTCAAAGAAAAAGAAAAAAAAAACATCCCCAAGCAAAAGAGATAAAAATCTGGAAAACAAGGCACAGGAGGAGTCTCTCGATTTGATTTAATTGATCGAACAGGCGTTGTCGCAGGAAACCATTGCAAAGCGCGAGTCCTGCAAATTTCAATGCACGTAATGTTCACAGAAACGTGCTAATAAATAATGGTTCCATTGTTTCGTATACCGAGAGAGCCATTGGTAGTAAAACCGTAGTTTCGTCGCTCTACTCGCAATATTTATCTCTCTCTCTCTCTATATATATAGCTCAAACCATGTAGAAAATCATATTCTTTCTTTTCACGTAAATTTTTAAGTCTTATGTCGAATCCATTTTTCTGGCACAGAAAAGAATTTAATATAAAAAAAAAGTGAAAAAAAAATCAATTTCCATTCACATCCAAATGCAGATTCGGTGTTTTTAATCTATTGCTTTGCAAATTTTCCTCTCTGGGTGAATATAAAAAAAAGTTACTGCAATATTGAACCAAATAGTCGAGTTGTATCTTTCGTGAAATTTCATTCTTTCAAAGTTTTGCGCCAAATATCTGAAAATGGGACAAAAGCCAAAAAGCTAAAATTCACGGGGAATAAAATTTTTCGGTGATGAATTTTTCATTATTATTTTATATACAAATATACTGAATTTATAGTTCACGGGAAACACATTTTGTTTTATTTCTCGAACTATAATTAAGTAATGTACTTTTATCGATTAGAAACTACACCAAAGACAAATAAAATTTATTTCAACTAATGAAAATAAATCGATGAAAGTGGATATATTTTTTGTATTTTTTCCAATTTATGGAACCAGGTTAAAAATAATTTTAATTCATTAATTTCAAATAATTATATTTTAATAAATATTAAATAATATTTTCGATAATTTGACATTTTGAAATTTAACGAAAAAAAATCAATAATCAAAAAATATTAAGTAAAAAAGCAAAAAAAATGATAATTTTTGTTTTCACAGAGAAGATAACAAATTATAACAATTGTTATAATTCACGTGGCTATTTTAAAATACAAGTTGATTATGTCTAAGTGAATGTTGCACAATCAGTAACTCCCAAGTTTTGCAATCACACTTACGTAATGTGTTCATGAGAGGAATTAGTTTATTGCAATGGAAATACCTACCCAATAAGTAAATATATATATATTCAACATACAAGTGTGTAACACTGGGATGAATAACAATTAACAAGACACAAACACAGTGCTTGTGACTACGTTATTTTCAGGTGTCTGGTCTGCCAGAGAAGCGTGTTTTCGGAAAACTTTTGATGCATTCAGAACAACTTTTCGCATTAAAACAAAGCAAGCTCTGCTCGCGAAAATTCTCTCGATGAAACAAACCAACTGAACTGTACGAGGCAAAGAAGGGAAAACTCTCCAAACCTGTTATTCTACCACCCCCCCTAACCTCACCCCCATCAACAAAACACTGATTACACTCCACAAAATGAATTCTGTCTCACGGTATAAAATAAATTAGTTAATGAATTTGCTTCGGGAGAGTGAACTCTTGATGAATTAGAAAATATCTCATTAGAGATTTTCGAAAATGTATGTATATTAATGTATGTATATATATATTTATATAAGTATCTGTAATAGCGGATATTCGAAAACCACAAACCTACTATTGCCATTCATTCTAAAGCGCGCAAAAGGCCACTAATAGTACTTTCGTCATCCAATTCGAACCAGAGTTCAATATACCGCTAAACTGAAATTCCCCTCTAAATTGACAGTCTACCTGTTGCCAGAGTTTCGCAATTTATTTTATTGCCTTTTGACATGAGAATGAAAAATTGTTCTCGCTCTAAAGAAGGTGTTTTTAATCTGAATTTTTATTATACTTTTTCGAGTTTTTCATTCGATACTCAATTTAGTCGAAAATTACAAAAAGAATTAAACAAAATACGTCTGACTGAAATGCCCTTTTACTACTGATTACAAAATCTAGGAAAATCTGACTAAATTCCAGTTCTACTGATCACTGAAAAATTATGAAAAAAAAAATTGAACAACGTACGTCTGACTAAAATAGTCTTTTACTACTGATGCGGAAATTACAGAAAATTAGAAAGTCTGACTGTAGTCCACTTGTACTACTTATCGTTGAATTACAAAGAAACATCTGAAAAAATTTGTACAAATAAGACTGTCTTGAAAAAGTGATAACTAAATATCAAAAAATTGGAATGTCTGACCAAAGTTGACTCGTACTACTGAGACTAAAATTATCGCAAAATTTAACGAAATTTGTCTGACTCAAATATCTCTACTACTGACTAAAACTTAATTTTTCCACTCAAACAAAAATTACTACAATTTAACCTTGCTCCGTCTGACTGTCATTGACTTTTACTACTGATACCAAAATAACACTTCTGTAACTTTTTGTTAAAAATTACAATTATGGAAATTTTTTCCATCTTTAACTATCTCGTACTACTCAGCGACTAAAATTACAAGGAATTTACGAATTGTCTGACTAAAATATTCATTTACTACTGATACAAAAAATACAAGAATTTGTATACTCTCAGTTTTTTTATCTTTCGTTAAAATTTACTGTAATTCGGAAAAATTTTGTCAATCCGTACTATTTTTTTTTCTACCGATACCAAAGTTGTATGAAATCGGAGAAAAATTAGTCTGAGTAAAACTGACATTTACTACTGAGACTAAAAATGAAAATGCCATAAAACTAATTGTCACTACTGGGGCTGGAATTACGAAAAAAAACATGAAAAAGTCTGACTGAAAGATATCTTGACTACTTTTCAAATTTTTTCTAATTTGGAAAGTCTGACTAAAATTTACTTCTTCTACTGACGTAAAACTTACAAGCATCAATAATGAATACCAATTGAAATCGTTTTTATATATTTTACTATTTTTCCAAATTTAGCAAATATTGCTTTTAAAATTACTTTATTACTTTTATAAAAAAATTTAAAAAAGGAATAAAAATAATCGAACAGAAAATTTAAACGAAAAGCAAAACAGTTAAAACAACTGAATTTATACCATAAACGTGTGACAATTATTATTGGGCAAAAAAATAATAATATAAAATAAGTTTTCGCTCTTTCTCCCTCACTTGGTACTATTATTATATTGACAATCAAATGACATATTGAGATAAAAACTAACCCAGCGAGAGGGAAAAAAATAGATCAATGGAAGCAAATGACCCGAAAATACACGCACACATACTATGTACACGGTAAAAAAAATTGTCCAATGACCTGGTTTTATACAAAATATATTTGACCTCCAGCAACCAAACGATATACACTAGTAGGGAATTGTTCCGATCGTTAGAAATTTGATTTCACGCTCACCGAATTCAAAACATCGTCGGACGCACACGACAGCATAAACGTGAGGCACGGTATGGAAAATGGCCAGTGTTATGCAGCTACTATAATGCTATATATATATATATATATATATATATATATATATGTATATATACGCCACTGCACTGGTAGATACGATTTTGTGAGTACAGAATAACGGACATAGATCAACGCATGCAGGTTTGCACGATCCTCTGAGCTTGCAGTGTGTCGATGTTTTAATAAAGCACAAGCTCCACTCAATTATTCCAAACATTACGGCTGTTCAGATTCTCTACATGCACTCGCCTAACGGTACTATAGAGTTTGTTTATAAACTGTTTATTATTTTAACTTAACTATGAAAGACAAAATTTTACGATTTTTTTTTATTTTAATTTTTTTTTTATTTCGACAACTGAAAAGAGGACGTCTGACTAAAAACTTCTTTAACTACTGTGAATGAAAAAATAGAAGGAATAAAGTCTGGCTAAAAATGAGTTATACTACTTAGGAGAAGAGTATACAAAAGTTAACAAGATCCGTCTGACTAAAAAATGTATTTACTACTTATTGTAAAAATAACAAGAAATTTGAAAGTCTGACTACTATCAAACAAATTTCAGAAAATTGAAAGGTCTGACTAAAGATGCGTTATACTTAGAAGAAGAGTATACAAAAGTCAACAAGATACGTCTGACTAAAAAATATCTTCACTACTTATTGTAAAAATAACAAGAAATTTGAAAGTCTGACTAGAAGTCACTTATACTACTAAAGACTAAGATTGCAATAATTTAATTAGGCCTGACTGAAACGTAATTTTACCACTAATAGCAAAATCACAACAATTTGACATGTCTGACTAAAACTTATTTGTACTACTATTTAAGACAAAATTTCAACAAACTGAAAAGTCTGACTAAAATTAAGTTGTACCTACTTCTAAGACAAAGAACACAAGAAATTGTGAGTCGGACTACAAAAAAACTTGCCCTACTAAAGCAAAATTATAACAATTTGGAATGTCTGACAAAAACTAGCTTCTACTACTGATATACAAAAATCTCAAAAAATTGTGACAGTTTGGCTAAAACTTACTTGTTCTACTTGGGACAAAATTACAAAAAAAATGTAACAATTTCGATCGGCCTAATAGAATTCTTCACTACTGATAGTAAGAATTGTTAAAGTTTTAGAAAGTCCGACTAGAACTGTCTTACTACTTATATTAAAAATCAAAACTCAAAATAACTCCGGCTGATTAAAACATTTATCTCCTAAGACCAAAACAAGACAAAATTTGCTAATTCCTTAATTTCTGCCTTTTCTTCCTGAAAATTCCAATTTACGAAAGTATTTTTTAACTACGACTGACTGAAATATGAATTTTACAAGTTCTGTCTGACTAAAACACACCTTTACTACTAATGCAAAAAAGACCAAAATTTGTTAAATTTCGTTAATTATGCAAAGGGAATTTTTTCCATATCAAAAATTTACATTGTTACATTTCCTACCGATATACTTAGTTTGTAGGAATTCGAAAAATTTTAGGTCCGACTAAAACTAAGTGTTACTACTGAGACTAAAAACACCTGTTTGAAAAATTTGCCCTAAAACATATTTTTACTACTAATAAAATAATGCTACTACTAAACTTAAACAATGCTGAAAGTTTGAACTAAAAATCCCTTTTACTACCCAAACCGAAATTTCCAAAATTTGACAATGTTCGTCTGACTAAAAGAAACCTTTACTACTAACATCAAATTTACAAGACAAATATTCTCCTATTTCAACATTTCTAAGAGGAAAAAATTTGTCAAATATCAATAAATACTTACCATCAAATATGTTAAATATAAAAAAATATTTATAACCATCTTTTATATGTTAAATATTTATAGCGAATATTTCTTTTTCAACAACGATCAACGAACCGGAATTTATCAACTTTTTTTTACAATCGTGCGAAAAGATGTTTAAATCGAGGAAATTTGATCAAAAAGTGGAAAGTACATAAGGGCAATTTTCCTGAATGCGACTAACAAATATAACATTCGCGGGTAGAACGTTTCTTGTTTGCAGGACAGATTTGGATTGTAAAGTGGAGGAAGAAGTTTTTTCCTGCTTTCACTCTTACACCCTCACTCCTTCCCCACCACGACCATTTCCTCTTTTAGACTGCATACCCCGTGTCTCGCAAAGTTTACATTTAAATTTACAATCTCTTGGCGCTACTTCTGCAAAGTGCTTTTGGTAAATTGATTTGCAGTATAACTCTCGTCTTTGCAGAATTCTAGACAAGCAGAAGAAATAGAGTGGGGGGGGGGAGGGAAGGA
>JUFY01029150.1:0-40839 GCA_001855655.1 Leptopilina clavipes | reverse complement strand
ATAAGTTTATTGAATTATTATTACAAGAAGGTCGATATTGTGTTCTGTAGATTTTAATGTAAACCATTTAATTATAAAATGTACCTGTATAAAATCTATAAAATTAATTTAGGTTTTCTAGGTTATATCTCACCCCGCCTGACAAAGCACATGCGCATACGTTAGCTTGTTGTATTTACAAAAAAAAATTTTAATAATTCTTTAAATTAATTATTATTTTTAATTAAAATTTACATATTATTAAACTTTAATATTTTTCGTGTCACATGTTAACTTTATTACCGCAATAATTGAAACTGATTGACATAATTAAAACATAAATATGTCAAAACACACACAAAGTTTGATATTTGGAAACTCAAAATAATTGCACTTCCATGTTATTTTTAATATTTACGACGATATTTTTTTTTAATTATTGAATTATTCCATAAAAGGATTAAAAATAATTTAACGCCATATATATGTTAATTTTTTGACCAAATTTCTTTTAAAATATTCAATAAATTGAGCTCAATGTTTTTGTTTGTTAATTTAAAATATTTATATTCCCACAATACATTTATACAAAAATTAGTTATGTAGGAAATTGTTGATATTTGTACACTGAAAAAAAATTTATTTAATTCAAATAATGAATTACTTGTCTATTATTAAATAAATATTTACTTGAACCAAATAATTTTTATTTAAATCGAACAAACTGTAATTGAATCAATAATTTCTGTATTTGAGTCAATTACCATTTAATTGACTCAAATAAAATTTATTTGATACAAATAAATATTTATTTGATAATAGTCAAGTAATTCATTATTTGAATTAAATAAATTTTTTTTCAGTGTAGAAATAATATTACTAAGCCATTCTAATTAAACGCATTTTTATATAAAAATTTAGCTCAATGAATATTTTATGAATGCAAGAAATCTGCAGTGGAAAAAATTTGATATAATCACATAATCAAATATGATTTTAAAGTAATTAAAATTTTTTTAAGTATTATCTTCTTACTCATATATTGCCATATAGATTTAATATATGATTAAAATTTTTAAGCATACTTAAAAAATAAATATAAATTAAAAACGAAAACGAATTAAAAAAGATTAATTATCGCGATATGTCTTCTTTTTCGAGACATTTTTTCTCGAATAGAATTATAATTTTTTTTTTTTTTTGTTCAAAGATATATAAAAGTTTTTAGAGAAAATATATTTTCGGCAAGAATATTCTTGCGTGATGAATATATTATTGGTTATTCGAGGAAGTCATTATTTTAACCTATTCGCTGGTGTTTTCGCGCGACGTATGTTTATTACTCTGAACAAAATTTATCGCCTTTAAGCTATTGACCACATCCGCGGACTTGAGATTTGTCGATTTGTCGGCGACTCTTTTCGATGATTCAACAAAACCCAGGATTAGTGCGTTGTTAAGTTCTCGATTGTCGGAGAATATAGGTATGTGTGTAATAAAAACTAGACTTCAAAGCTACATTCATCTGAATAATCTTTTATGTATAAATCTGCACTCGCGAAATAAACCTCATTCCAGAAATAACAATTCAGTGATTTCCCAACACAATGGTTAAAATATATTTCATTTATTTATATATTTCATTGTATAAGGAATAATAGATTTTATATTATTTTTTTATTTTTTCAAAAACCATATGAAAATTAAAACACATTTTTTTAAATTATATAATTTATCAAATATAATATCAATATATATATATTATATTAACACTTTCCGTGTTTATATTATATAAACAACGAAATTGTTATATGTATGTTATTTTGCAAAGGTTTTGAATAAGGTTTATCTGTAGCAGCAGGATATTTAAATGAAAACTCGTTCCGATATGAAATCTAGGTAGTCAAGGTGGGGAATAATTTAAATACAAAATTATAAGAAAAATAAAACTAGTTACACCTGCCTGAGAACCTGTGTATACTTTTTTTTTTATTTAAAAACTATTTTTCATCTAAAATTAAAAATATTATTTCTGTTTGGTAAAAAGGAAGATTTTCCAAAATAAATTAATATAAATAACTATGACCTTGTATCTAGTTTCGAATTACAAAATTAAAATGCTTATTGAAATAATCATTATTTTAAATTGAGAATTTTTTTTTATAAAATATTCTTAGCTTTTGCAAAAGAAATTATTGAAATTAAATTAATAAATTAAATTACTATTCTTTTTGTTGAAAAACTATATTTTTTATCTAAAATTAAAAATATTCTGTTTGGTATGTAGATAGGAAAGATTTTCCAAAATAAATTAATATAAATAACTATGACCTTGTATTTGTTTCGAATTGGAAAAGCAAAATTTTCCATAAGAAATAAATGTAAATAACTATGACCTTGTAGCTAGTTTCAAATTACAAAGTTAAAATGCTTAAATGAAACATTTTGACAGATTGTAAAGACAGTTTATTAAATGACCATTTTACTAATATTTGGAAAATAATATCACGATCGGTATAATAATAAAGGATACACGTGAAAAGCGTAATTGCTTTTCGAAGGATGACTTTTCATATACATATACATATACATATACAATATGTAAAGTTGAATCTTCTTAATTAATTTTCTTCGCAAATTAAATTACCATTATTTTTATTGAAAAACTATTTTTTATCTAAAATTAAAAATATTCTGTTTGGTATATACATAGAAAATATTTTCCAAAATAAATTAATATAAACAACTATGACCTTGTATTTGTTTCGAATTACAAAATTACAAAATGCTTATTGAAATAATCATTATATTTTAAATTAAGAATTTTTAATGAATTTCATATTATATATATTGCTCGAAAATAGTATATATATTACTCGAAAATAGTTTTTGTGATTTTTTTAATATTTGTTTCTTGTTTTCTGTTATTAGTAAAAAAAGATTTTTTTAGAGAAATTTCTAAAGTTAAATTCCGGATTATCTATTGAAGTCTTAACAGTGGGGGGGTCAAAGTTGGAATAGATAAGGTTAAACATTTGCATTAGTCCAGGCAAAGTGGGCGCAGTGAGAAGATTAAAGTATTGAAGTGTATATACATGGACTTGCAGTGTATTCTGTATGTTATCCTACTGGAGATATGGCATATTTCTCAAGATTTGCCTCCGGTAAAGTACTGGGGGACGTGGTTTGCCCAACGCATTATTTCAAATTGCCACTTTGCCCCAGTATCCCACGCAAGGGGAATATGTACGTTAAATTGGTGCAATCTAAATTCCATCCCATGTAAGGCGAGCACTATTTATACACCCGAAATGTTTGAAAAAACACTAATTTTTTCTCAAAAAAAAAAAAAAAAGAAGCAATGTTTAAATAAAGGAGAAAAAATATTTTTCTCCCCTGCGCATTTATATTTAAATCAGAATCGAAAATTCCTTAATTTTATTTATATTGAAATGGACAGGACGTAAATTTCGATTTGCAAATTAATGTTTCATTAAAATTCTTCCTTATCAGCCTCTTAAATTTAGAAATTTAAGTTTGTAGAAATGTAAGATCAGATTTGTCTATTCTAAAACATCCTCTTTAATCGATGAAATTGCGATGAAAAAGTCAGAAACGAAACTCTTGTTCAGAAAAAAAAAGTATAGACACGATTCTCACTCTGCGCCTCACTGCTTTTCAAAACAAACTTTCAAAGCGGAATTACAATAAAAAAGAAGAAATGTTTTTTCTTTGAAACTGAAATCCTCACCACAAACCTTTTTGATCTCTCTTTACCATAGCGAAATTGCACTTTCCTTTTCCAAAAAAAAAGAAAGTGTTTATAAACTATATATATATAATTTTATATGAAAAAAAAAAGATAATAGTGGAGATGAAATTCGTTTCATAGTTTATGCGCGAGTATAATTAGTGACATGAAATTTTAGTGATGTGACATGATTAATAGTCATGACAATCCATGATAATTAAACCTAAACCACTGCCGGAAACGCTAATCAGTTATCAAAATACACCTATCTAACAGCTCCTCATGACAGGTAACTCATCATCCCAGGGACGTTCGTTTATATACATACGAAAATATACCTTTAGATTTAATTAATTTCTTTATTAATTAAGTAATTTTCCCAAACGGTATTATTACAATTTTTCTTAATATTGTTTGATTAAATCACATATTAATATTATGATCATTTCCATTATTTCCGGATATATCTCAATTAAACCATATATCCAATTACCCTATGTAATTAATCATATTAATCACTACACCATTATAGTTATATTTTTCCAAATCTGCACTTATTTTCAAAAATGTTTTTTTAAATCTAACACATAAAAAATGTGTAATTTGTTATTAATTAGCAAATTTTTTCATCTCTTGGAATTTGCTCCGCGGAGGCGGAAATAATTTTTCCCGCAAGATTTCTATATTGCTCGCGCTCTCTCACAAAAGTGAAAATTATTCCTTTTGGCGTCGAAACACCTAGTTCGTTCAAAAGTCATGGGAAATTGCATATATAATTTTTTTTTTCCAAAACTGGAGGTGAGAGAAAGAGAGAGTTAATTATTGGCCAATTATTCATTTATGTTTCGCATATTATTATTATTAGTGAGATTATTACAAGTTTAACGTATTCTCATATTTAAATTCCTGCGTCCATATTTATTATCAAAATATGTATATGTGTAATAAATTACCTTTTGTGTATAATTTTTAAAGTTCCGTGTACATTGTCACTGTAAACTTAAAAGTATCAGATTGATTTTAAATTTTTGGATCAATTTGATTTGGTATCAATTTGATATTTTTAAGTTTACAGTGTTGTTATCCTTGTTGAGAGTAATTTGCACAAAAGTAATTATAAATTTAAATCAAGATATGTAGTACAAGGACGTCAATGATGCTGCATAGTCTTCTAATGACAAATGACATATATAATTATTATTCATTTCAGTAGGAGCTCAACCGAATATGCTAAATCTATAAACAAATCCCTTTCTATATAGAGATTGCTCCAGATCAACCACCCACCATATCACCTTTTCAAGGCTCTCTCTCTCTCTGTCAATATGTTTCCTTTTTAAATAAATAAACCGACGGAAAAAAATATAAACGAACTTTTACTATTTAGTTATATACAAAGTAGAACCTAAACTGACTGAAAATTCTACGCATTTCTGCGCGGCAATTTTTACTATATCTCCATAGTAAATTTTACTAATCTCTGTATATCAGATTTTAACAATATTAGTAAAATTTACTCTGGAAATATAGTAAAAATTATCTCACAAATTCCATGTCAGTTATTTGATTATTTTTGTAATAACTGTAAGTAATTTGATACAACATAAACCGTACGTTACAAATATTTTGCCAGTAAAGAAAAAAAAACAAGTATATATAGTTTAATATTGAAGTAAAATTTAACGACTTGAAGTTTCAGTTTAATATAAACCTGTTTACGTGTATTATAAAAGGAAAGAAAAAATATTCCACAGATGAGGTGAATCTCTTGAAATCGCGATATGTTTTTATTTAAGATCTCTTCAAGGATCATATATATAAATCCGCCCCTGATCACTTGGCGCACTGTAACCTGTTTTCTCATTTTTGTTGTCCATGTCAGGTTCCAGTGCAGGTGAGCCTCCGTCGACGCAGAAACAAATTAACCTTCAAATAATTACTTTTACTTACCTATATTCTATTCAACGCGAAAGGCTATGTATACGAAATATCACAATTCCGCTTTGGTCATACAAATAACAAAACACCATATACTAAATATCTATAATAATATTAATAATAATAATAATAATAATAATAATAATAATAAGAATAAGAATAAAAATAACAATAAGAATAAATATAAGAATAAGAATAATAAGAATAATAATAATAATAATAATATAATAATAATAATAATAATATGAAAATTTTCATCTGTATTATTTAAAACCGAATAATGAATAATAAACAATTTAATCATATATCCTCGAGATTTGCATTCTTAATAAACTGGCAATTTGTAGAAATTATCGATGAGTGAATGACGCCTGGTATATTGGAATATCTATATATTGGAATATATTTGGAATATCGCCATAAGCTTGGTTAAATGCTCTAGATTCATCTATTTCTCGGAAATGTCCGTTGATGTCTTTAGCATTCCCATTCCGTATATAGTTGAATATGTCTTGATTGGATCTGATGAGAAATGTGCCACTAAATTGATGAGATACTTAATATAAAGTTATAGCTAATGTCACACAGAGGCTGCTTTTAGCAGATGAAACTCACATTTGCGAATATGGTTAAAACTAATTTCCCTCTCTCTCTCTCTCTCTTTTTCTCTTTTTCTCTTTTTCTGAGATTTGGTATACATGCGTGCGTATGAGGTAGATTATAAACTTTGATCCGATATTCGTGAGATTAAACACGTGCAATTTTCCAGAATATACTTGCCAACTATATAGGTATGTGTAACCAACGGAATTCATAGCTCTTATACACGAGCAATTACTATGCCTAATGAAAATTTATATAATATTCGCGAGTATAAAATATATATCGATATTGAATTTTTTTCATACTCCAAGTATCATCAATATATGTTATATGTCCTGGTGACAAAGTTTACCCTCGATTATATAATTTATAGTATTAACCGCAAATCAGTATCTCTACTTTATTTTTTCTTTTTTTGCTTTTTTCAATTTATGCAATTTGATTCCAATTTGATGTTAAATTAATTTTGTTGCAATTTACGTAAAAGTTAATTATTTATCGATTAATAACTAAATTCACTTTGAACTGTAATAATCAATATTAAAAATTTGTTTAAAATATTAAAAAGTACGACTGAAATTTATTTTCACTATACTGACAGTTGAATTAGGTATATACACAAATTTAAGCACTCGTGACTGACTAAAGTTTACCTTTACTACTGATCGTATACAATTTTGTATAAATTCATAAACATATGTTTGATTAAACTTAGTTTTACTACTGGAAATATTACAAATTTTTTCATACACATTAAGATGATTTGAACTGTAGTTCGAATCATTATAATGTGTATGAAAACACTGAAAACACTGAAAAAAATATTTATTTGATTCAAATAACCGATTACATGTCTATTATCAAATAAATATTTACTTTAACCAAATAATTTTTATTTAAATCAAATAAACTGTAATTGTATCAAAAATTTCCGTATTTGAATCAAATATTTCCGTATTTGAATCAAATACCATTTTAATTGACTCAAATAAAATTTATTTGATAGAAATAAATATTTATTTGATAATAGTCAAGTAATTCATTATTTGAATCAAATAAATTTTTTTTCAATGCGCATGAAAATAAAAATAACATATTAATTACCTGAAAATTATAGGAAAAATAATAATATTATAGAAAATTAATTGATATAATTATCGAATTACCTTATTGTAAATTAACATTGTAAATATGATATCCAATAATATAATTGAACTGAATAATTAGAGAAATTACAATATTATCGCATACTTGACACCTTAAATTATCTCTATATAATAAAAAACATTTGAAAATTAAATTCTGATATAATTATATATAACACGTAAAATTGCATAATTAACTTTAAAATTAAAGTCAACGTGAAATCTTGAATATTTAAATGAAAATAATTTTCAATATAGTTGTATATAAATACTTTAAGTAAATTATCACCGCAAGATTATAAGGGAGAATTTATTCAATATAAATATTCATTAAATAAATCAAATAGTAATTTGACTTTTTTGTATATTTATTGTAAATGCACGACAAATGTTTCCAATAAAACTGCCTCGATGTTTTTCATATTTGATTTTTATATATACTACCGAAAAAAAAATTAATTTCTTATAAAAATCGATGGTATGCAGTGTACCTTTACAAATACACTGGCAAAAAATTAACTGTTTAAGAATCTGGCTGACCTTAGCTTAGTCATATATACTTTTACAAGTATCTCTTCACCGACTTAAAAAAAGAAAATATATTTACTCATGTACAACATTTCAGAAAATAGAAATAAAAATTTTTTTTCCCCACTTTAAAAAAAGCAGCATTTGAAGACTATTTTTGTTTAAAAAAAAAATTCCATGCATATATTTTTTTATTGAATTTAAAAGTGGTGGAAATAATTTGTTTTAATTAAGTTTGGCCTTCTTTAACAAAATTATTTATAGAATAGAATTTGTTTAACGAGAATTTAATTTCGATTAAAAATTTGTTGAAAGCATTAAATTAATTTTTGCTTCATTGAAAGCAATTTAAATAAATTTTTTCGCAGGTATATATTTCCAATGTGAGGTAAATTTAATCTTTAACTTTAAAGAATTGATAAAGGTTGCTGGTTACAAAAAAATATCATTTATGAATTGACTAAATTAAAAGAGAATAAAATTGATCATATAGGCGCTTTATTATATATATGTATTGATAAAACACAATTTATTGGATCGTTTGATGGTTATTGCACAAGGATTAACAATGCCGGAAACTATGTCGTGACTATATCGGTAAAACCTCAAAGAACAATCGATACCTTGAATAAGGAGTTTAATAAAACACATAAACTTAATCATTTCATTATATCATGTATGTTAAATTTTCTATATACTTTGCTTTAGAAGAAAATGTCTTATTTTACAATATATATATATACATTTAATCGATTTTATGCGCCGTTGAAGACAAGAAAATGTCATGCACTTAATGTCATGTTTTAAAAAATGCACTCATATATAACTGTTTTCAAATTCATAATGTCTAAACTACACATTGCTTTTTATAACTTTTTACTTCACATTTTATTTCACTATATTTTTCAGGTTTTTTTTTTCAAATATATTCAAAACTTTCAAAGTCAACACATTTTTAGTATATTTTTTAAATTAAAATTCTATATGAATTCATAAGAATGAGAAATTCTTACACAGAATGTTCAGTTTTATTAAAATTCGCAAATTTTTCTTTCTAAAAAGGCATTTTTTAATATTCTTTTAAAATTATACTCATAATAGAATATTTTTCATTTTTCTTCTGAAATTTTAATTTAATAATTTAGAAGCATTCTCAACGTTCTAGAAAATTTCTCAACCGTTTCACTCATAAAATAATTAATATAATTGTTTCTTTGTCAAATAAAATCGTAAACATTTTGGATAAGATTTTAAATTTTAAATTCATTCGCCACGTATATGTAAAAACCTAGAAAGAAAACGAAAATTTTATATATAAAATTTCCATCGAGGGAGAAAAGAAATACCGATAAAGCAAAAAATATTTTAATATAAAAATTCAGAAATTACTTTTCAATACAAAAAAATTTATATTAAGTGTTTTCAAATATGGAAAAAAGAGTAGATATCATTTTACAAATGATTTATTGTTTATTGCACAACGGTTCTTTACATTCACTCTCGCATACTGGATCATCATATAGGACAAGTTAACTAATGAATTCGAGTTTAAATGTACTTTTAACTTAATTTTTTCCTTTTTTTTATTATTATTATTATTATTGGTAAAGGAACGTCGCTCATTTCGTGAGGGAAAAAAACAGTATGAAACATCCCTCCTCTCCCCCCCAATCTCGAAGAATAAAAACCAAAACTAATGTACAATAATTGTTGCGACAAATTATTGTATATAGATAATTATGTAATAAAAGCATAAAATTTAGGTATACATAACACCAGGAATGTTTTTTTAAGTGTTGCCATAACAATTATTATTATTATTATTATTATTATTTTAAAATAATGAATTTTCATGATTTTCTGTTTTAGATTAGCAAAATTTGAAAAAGGGTAAAACAATATTCTACGTAAAGAGAGCGTTTGGATGAGTCTATTAAACCGGGTAAGATCAAGTTGAAGACGAAAAGCGGTGCTTTATAATGTATTATTAACGACAATGTAAAATATAACGCAGCGACGGAATTACGAGTTTTCTACGGATAATGCATATTTATACGTAGAAATTTACATCGTAATTATACATAAGACGAGACGATTAAAATAATTTTTATACATAATGCTTATTTGAAAGGTGGTGGAAGTATAAAATACTAAGTTACCGCTTTTAGGTACGATGTTTCTTTCTGCAAAACGTCAAGTATTTTTGACAGAATTGGTTTTCTTTTTCATTTTTTTTTTTATTTTTTTTTTATCTATATTCTTACATACTAAAGTATATACGTGTGTCATTTATTGAGTTTTTTTTAACTGATTCATTAATTTTTTATTTTTTTATTTTACAAATTATATCCTATCATGTTTCCTTGTTTATATCTTGTTTGTTCGAATCTTGATGATTCGACGTCTTCGCAACACGACTGATAAGTACAATCGAACGATTGAATGCTTCGATTTCTTCTAGATTTTAGGGTTTCTTATCGATGCTAAAATCTATTTACATACAGTATAAATACCAACGCGCACCGTCAAGTCGCCTCCTCGAAAATTGAGCATCCCTCTCATTCAGAGTGATAACACATTTTATGCAAATTCCACTGTTTGAGGCAAAATTAATCGTGTCGTGAATTTCTATTTCTTTTTTTTTCACGAACCAATGGAATTTCTTTCGAGATTATTCAATTTGACACTTTCTTTTTAAATATCGATCATAATTAAGATCAGCTGATATCACCACCCGATTTGGACATTTTTTATAGTCTTTCTGATTTTACAATTAAATGAAAAAAATCTCTTTAATCTTCGAGTGAAGTTCTGAACATAATTGTTTGATTTCCATACACGTATTATTTCTAAATTATTTTCTGCAACTAAAAATGAATTTGAAAATGAGTACACATATAGATAGTTTAGGGACTACATAATTATTACAATTAACAAAACATTTCAAGACAACTGAAAACGTGAGACGGACTTTTTCAACAAAAAATTGATTTTGGACGAATTAATAATTTCATTAAATCGTTTAGAAATTGATGGTATATTATAAATTTCAAGAGAGTAAAAATATTTCTATAAAGACTGTAAAATTTTCTGCAAATGATTTAATTGATTAGGAAATTTTTTTTTTATTTGTTCCACTGGCTCGGAATACGAAAAAATGGATTGTTTGTTATATATTTACATATACAAAAATACTAATAAGAAACGGTATGGTCAAGGCTCCTTCAGACAATTAATTTTCCGAGTTTGGCAGTATATTTATAATTCCCTTTCACACCAAGTTAAGACACAAACAATCGCACCAAATGGTGTCTTCAATATGATTATTTTCAGCAATTTTACAATATTACTTTTTTTTACACATACCATAATTGGAAGAGATTCAATATTCTCTATATTGCCACATTGGCATTGCTTTTAATCACAATTATTAATCAATCTGTTAACAAAGAATTGTGCACATGGAGTAGACGGTGGAATCCGTTATGTTTACGTAGAAAAAGCATTCCAGTGGAAGGAAATGTAACATTTTTGTTTGTCTTTACCGATGCACTTAATTTTATTAGAAATTCTATAAGTCATTAATGTTACAATACTAGGACTTAAAATTTATTAAACATTGTATTTCCCTACTAAGTGAGTCTGGATAAAAAGAGGCTTTTTTCAATCCTCAAGATTCGTTTATCCACTACAATCTTTGTTCAAAAATTAATGTCAGAAATATTGAAAATAAATTTCTATACCACACGAACATTTTTTTAAAAACTTTAAAAAATGAGAATGTAATAATCGTAAAGAATTATTTTAGGAAAAAAAATTGTGTTCGGTAAACTATCTCAAGTTCTCTCTGAAGCCTCATGCAAAAATTCTCCTGATACGTGAGCCAATATTAAAATTTTTTTTTCTTTATCAAACGTACGCATTTAAAGTTTCAACAATAAAAAGAGCGATCATCACAAGATAAAAATCTATAAACTACAAGTAGAAATCAATCGACTTTCGTAATTGAGACTTTTTGGGTGGGGGACTGAAACAAGTGTAAGAATAGAAAGCACTTGGCTAAAAGGCGTATTTGATAAAAAGTCATGTTCAAGTGCAGAAAAAAAAATAGGAAAACAAACAATCGCTTAGCGGTAATCTCTTTTCTTTGGCACTTTTAATTTTTTAATCATCGTAGAATGAATTATCGCAGCGAGACTTGCATGATAATTTGTTGACATCACGGATCCGAGCATCACAGTGCGAAGATAACATCAAAAAGGTCTCATTACCCGCGAGTCAATTGATTGTCTAATTTTCATATAATAATACTCAACATATTTTTTTTCGCAACTTTACTTCGTACAAATATCAATAATAAATCTTATAAATGTGGTATGTTTAGTCTCGTGGCACTACATCACCCGATAGCCATTGATGGGACATAAAAATCTCTGACGTCTCTCTCTCTCGTTACATTATTATTTAACATGGAAGAGAAATTCCGATAGTTGTGTTGATTGTTCAACTTGATAATCAAGTTATCATCGAAACTACCGACTAACATTTAGTTTCTAAAGTGGCCTTTCGTGCCTTTTCCGAGAGACTGTTGTCTGATTTTCTTTTAATATCTAGGTAACTTGACGACTCTTCCGTCACTAAAATCTGAGGTATAACTTCTTCCAAAGACAAGATTTCAGTTACTGTTGGAGAATAGCTGAGAGTTGTGCCCTCACTGGTTGGTGATGTGACACAACTGTCGCCGACACTTCTGCTGCGCGAATTGGAACGAGTTTTTTCAAACTGATGGATATTTAAAGATAAGCTTGCTTGAATTGACATTTTATCCAAGGGTAATGAGTTGGCTGGTTGTACATTGACGTGAGAAGGACTCCTCGAGTGGGACAAATGCAAAGGACTCTCCGAGTTAGATACACTCTCATTGGAAAGTATCTTTGAGCTTGCTGCCAATCTGCTGGCGCAAGGAGAGTATTTTGACAAATTGATGGTAATCTTGTCGGATTCGATTGTCAGTGATGATCTGCTGAGTTTCTTGTGGGGGCTGCATGTCGTTTTCTTAACTTTCAATGATTTTACCGACTTGGTTTTCTCCTCAGTATCCTTGTTGATCTGGCAATTACCTTTTAAATGATCTTTCGTATTTTTACTGAACCAGAGATATTTCCTCGATTTTGATAAATTCAAATCGACGTTGCAGTTGTTGCCTTGTAGATCAAATTCTTTGGCGACGTATCGCATTAGCCCTTCCTTACTAGCAGCCTCCTCAAGAACCTGGAATTGTAATGAATATGAGTTGTAAGAGATGTTTTAATGCGTTTATACCGTGAATCTTTCGAGTCAGAATCAATATTTACATCATTTGAAGCTTCTGAACTTGATGAATTCCCCTTCTCTTTATTTCTGTCGGTCACTGTAAATTTTGAATTCTCTCGATCAGGACAACCTTGAGATGAACGTTTCTTACGTCGATTCAATTTACGTTGTGAAATTGTCTTTAAAGGCGCTTTGTTGTCATTCTTCCTACCATCCTCAGAATTGAGTTTCTCCCATTTAGTATCCAAACAATCTGACTTGGCATTGAAAGTTGCTTTGAGATCTTTTATTTCTGATTCTTTTTGATGACGGAAACGAAAATCCTTTTTAACTGTTTTTACAGTCTCTCGTTTCTCTCGTTTAGGTTTCTCTTGCTTATCAGGGAAAAATATTACCTCATCATTAGAAATTGGTGAGGGATCACCATCACAAGGGAGAATAGCGATCTCCCCTGCGGAGGGTGATTGCTATACGAGCTTTTCCGTAGGCGAGATAGAACTGATGGTATTTGAGTTATTTGAAAGAGATTGTACCTGACTATTGACGTGTGTAAGACCAACTCCCTGCCCTCCCTGACTCTGGGAGAGGCTGAGTCGACGTCAGTTCACCAATTCCACACTCACAAATTGCTTCAAACGCTCCAAATACTGATTGTACAATTCAACGTCATTATGTCCAGCACCCTGCAAAATTTTTAATTAATTATTAATCATTTCCTATGAATTTTCAACTGAATTTAAAAATATAAAAAATAAAAATTCGTTCAATTGAATATTTAGATTATTAACCAAATTTCTTTCTCTTATTACTTTAATTAATTTTCGTGAAGAACGCAATGATATAGTAATCATGAAAAATGATACCAGTTCATTATAAAACACGTTTGAATATTTGTTAAACAAGAGACCACTGACCGGAAGAGAGAAATAAAATTAAAATTCAATTATAGAGACATTATTTTCTCTTAAAAAAACAAAATTCCTTTGTATGAAATGTTCTATTAAAATTATTACAACATTGCAAAAAAAAAACTAATTTGCGAAATCCTCAAAATCGAAGGTCTGTTGTACTATAATAAAATCCCTATTTATTTTTCAATTTATAAAAGCATGAGTTTCCATTTGGTTACGCAAGAGAAAGCAACAAGTGTTGTACTGTTTTCATTGTATTTCACTGGAATTATAATTGAAATTTTAATAAAAAGAATTTTCCTTATGAAAGCATATTTGCTAAACAAAAATGACAAAACTGCTGAATATATATTTTTGAATTCAATGAGAAATAATTATATGAAATATTGTTACAATGTGGAACACATTGAATTGCATTTATTAGAAATCAATTATATGAAATATTGTTACAATGTGGAACACATTGAATTGCATTTATTAGAAATCAATGTATAAACAAAGCCCTTCTTGTATTCTTAGATTGAACAGTTGTATGTTGGCCTAATAATATACTAGCCTAGATTTATTGTTTCAAGATCATAACAAACTGTTTTTAATTAACTTTTCTCACGTATTCTTCCTTTTATTATTCTCAATATTATAAAAAAAAAATTAATTAATTAAAAAAAAACCAAACAGATAATTTTTAATTACCTCAACCCACAGGGGTTCTACGGCTCTCGGACACCTTTCGTATATTTCCTGTCCATGGCTGAAATTTATCACTTCATCTTGAGTTCCATGAATAACGAGAACAGGTGATGTCACCTTCGGCACTTTGTCTATACTGTAATTATAAAACAGCACATCATTAGCATTATTTTCAATTGTTTTTATTTTATTCATAAGAAGCAAATTCCAAGGCAAAGGTCAATAAACATATAAAAAAATTTAATCCATAAAATGAACGAAAGTTACCTATTTTACTATGATATAAATATTTAATTGAATTTTGTTCTGAAAATAATGAAAAAGATATTATAAGCTTTCTGGTGAGTGACGTTTATCTTAAATTTGATTAGAAAAGCTTATTTCCTAAGGCAATTTAAAGGTTTCTTTGGCATAGAACATAGGCGTAGAAACGAATAAGACTTTATAATATTGCAAGTCTTTTTTTTTTAGCACACTGTTATTATTTTATAACATTCTAAAAAATCAAACAGTTCCTTATTAATAAGGAGCACTCATTATCCTTATTAATAAGAAGCACTCCTTATTGATTTTACTTATACATTATTAATTAAACTTAAGTACTACAAACTTCTATTTTAATTTGACCTGTAATAATTGAAAAATATTGCACGATTATTGATTTATATAATGTCAGTGAGCTTGCATTTTAAACTGAAAATTAAATAGTCTATTTTAATTAAGAATTCTATTTAAAACAAAAGACAATGGAATAAGTTAATTACGGACATTATGTCTTGCTCTAACGGGTTTCACTTAAGCAAGTGACTTTTCCATATAGAGCAAACTGATTTTTAACTAACGGATGTTTAAAAACTACCGTTTTTAATTTTTACTGTCGTTGAAAAGAAATACAAAAATTATTATATATGATTGTATAAAATATGTGCTTGTCTTTTATAACTGTGCACATGAATTACAGTGTGGAGAAACTGTTGACATACTTTGCCTTTAAATATTGTATACATGTAGAACAGATAAGACATTCCGTACACTTCAAGCGAAGATTTTTAGGATGTTTAATTTAGGTGCACAAACAATTGTTTGTTATCAAAGCTTAATATTTAGGACCAAAACAGAGTGTAAATAAATCTAGAAATTTCTTCATTCACAGATAACAACTTTATAGCCGTGAGCTACAATAATTTTTTTTTCTAAATTTTGAAAATTCAAATGAACGAAATTTTATATTTTTATGTCTTCATGAAAATTGTAATAATATTTTTGAATAAATTTAAATGAAGATTAATTTCGTTAATTCAAGACACTCAAAGAATGGAGATTATTACAATCTCAGCAGGTGTGATACAATATTCCTAGTGAGAAAACCAAGATAAGGAAATTTAAGTAGCTTCTGTGAAATAAAATAACAAAAAGTCTGGACTGAGTCATCTGAAAAGAAATATTTCTGATAAGATGTAAAACGTGATTAATAAAAGAGTATTGACTGACCTAGGGAAGGCATCAAAAAACCAAGTCCTCTTTGTATTTGGAAATGCAACTCGCATACCCGACATCAGAGGAGAATGAAGAACAACCGCGCCGACTTCGTACCTGGATGCTAGGTCGATTGTGGGCACTGTACCAATACTTTGTCCATAAAGAATGATATTTTCCGGGCTGATTCCATATCGTGTTCGAAGAGCATGCCAAGCAGCATCAATATCAGCGTACAAATTTTTCTCCGAAGGTTTACCTCCTGAGACACCGTACCCGGAGTAGTCGTAGCTAAATATATTGCAATTGATCCTGGAACCTAGACCAAGATAAAAGCTAGACATCTGACCCAAATCGATAGCATTACCATGAGAAAAAAGAATGGTAAATCTTGCAGTTGCTGAGCATCGAACAAAGAGACAAGCAATGCGGTTTCCACGGGACGTCCTGGCATAGAAACCTTCCATAGATTCCTTTTCTCTTTCCGAGTATTGCCATTCCGCTCTATCAGATAAGGAAATTGTGTACTTTGAGCCCTCGTCCTCGATAAAACTATAGGTCGGTTCAGGTGGTAAAAATGCTAATTTGGCGGCAATTCTGGAAGGGCAGGGCGGACAGCAAAATAGGCAACATAGTTCGCTCAAACTTAACCCGTTCATCGTTCCACGAATGAATTTAACACTCGCGAAAACACTATTATAATGTATTGTCACAGACACACATCAGGTTCAACTCTGTTCACTTGACCACATCCCACAGGTGAAATCTCAATTTACACGACTATTTACTCAGGTTTTGTTATCGTACACTTGCTACAATGAGTCCCTCGAATGTGAGTCAGCCATGACAGCAAGGTGTTCCGTCGTGTTCCGTTGTTTCATAAAGTTGTTTACATGCGGTGCGCAGGTGTAAAGTAGACGCGTTTTCATCGGTCTTTTATCATTTCTTCAAGCGCGACATTTAAATTATTATCCAAATTTGTTAAATATTGAATGTTTTCAATCAAATTAATTTTATCTTCTTATTTATTTTATATCATTTTGAGGTTATGATATTATTTTTCAATGGAAATAAACTTACACTCAAACAATAAATTTTACTGTTATGTCATAAACACATAATTAAAGGAATAGTGTTTATTTAAGAAGTTTTGATTTTTAAATCATCTGTTATGACTTTCCTTCATATTTAATCAACTCCAACATTTAAATCTGACGCCGATTGTAAACATGTGTTGTAATGTGCAAAAACAGATGCGCAGGAATACCAATCACTGAAAATAAAACTTCCAAATTAAGATTTTTTAAAAATGTTTTTAAACTTATTTAAATACGCAATAAATACTCATAAATAGAAGAAAAACTTTCTAAAATAATATTAAATAATTTATGTATTACCAAATGTATTTAAATTTTTGTTAAATGCTGATGGTTGAAATTTCATTTATAGGTTAGGTTGGTAGCAACCTACTTCATGGTGGCAACAATGATAAGTACAGAAAACTATCTTGAACTGTGATTGGTGATTGTAAAAAATTATAGTGGATTGTGATTGGCTAGAATCGAGGAATTTACTAGAAAGTTGTAAAACGTACTATACATTCCTCACATTCCTTAAAAATTCTTGGAACTCCCATTCATTAGTGAAAAACATTGAATAAGGGAACAAATATTGAATGTATAATGAATCGTTTAAAATGAGGTTAGTTTTCGTATTGACAGTTTGTGCATATTTTTTTTTTTAATTTTGCAGAATCCTTAATACTTTCTGCAACAAATAAAACACCGGAAATTCAACAAGAATACAGACCGGAAGTGCCTTAATTTTTTTGTAAATATTAATATAAATTTATAACCAAAAAATTTGATATTAACAATATCTTTCAAAATTATTTTCTCAAAATATCAAAATGCATTTTTCAGACACGAAGATTCACTCACAAATTCTGAACGGTTTCGAGTGCACTCGGGTACTCTCACGTGGAATTCTGAACGCACCCACAGTAGTATCAAACTGTCAACAAAATTGTGACACGTACTTGTTTTTAAAAAATATTAATTATTGTAAATAAAAACTAGAAGAATTCATGATTATGCAATTTAATTTCAATAAATGGATATCGAAGCAAGAGTGATAAATAGATTTAATGAAAAATTAGGTTCAGATTTAAAAAATCTTGAAAATCTTAAAACATTCCATGAGGAATTAGAATCTGAGAAAAATGCTCTTGAAGAATCAGTAAGTTATTCAAATTATCATTTATCTATAATATGAAGAATAATTAATTAATATATTTAGTAAATAATTACAATTAATATTCAATTTATTTCAGTTATCATTGGCATCGACGAAAATACCATTGTTATTACAAAAAGCAATAACCGAAGTAAAAGATATCACTAACAGCATTTACGAATTAAAAAGTGCTTGTCAAATTCTACAAAAAGAAATCCAAGAATCATTAAATAAAGATGATAAAATGGTCGAATACGAATCACTTCTGAACAAAATTAATGAACTAGAAAAATCCTTATTCTATTTAAATACCTTGCAAAGTGTTCAAGAGATTAGGTAAGACATAATGTTTAGAATTTTTGTAGAATATTTCAAATTATCTTGATGAAATCTAATATATTTATTTTCTATTTTTCAGTAGTCAAATTGAAGTATCGTTATTTTTTGGAGTCGATGAAGCTACGATTGAACCCTACGCTCTTTTGACACATAAATTTCGCGAATGGAAATCTTCTCCTTGTAAACAACTTTCAAATCACATTCGAGAGACTTTGCACTATTGGCACAATAGTATCAAAGACAAATTGTCCAAGTGAGCAAACTGAATGTAAGATTAATATCTATGTTTTAATTGTAATATATTACTTATGTTTTATCTGTCTATTATAGAGAATATAGTGAGGTTTTAAAGACAATCAAATGGCCCTTTTGTGGATCAAACTTAAGTGTTTCTAGCACTTTATCAGCTGAAGCAATGGCAAAATTCAAAACTCTTACTGAATATTTGTTTCATCTACAACTACCGTATCCTTTTGGTTTCAATTAACTACCAACAATTGGTTAATCACAAACTACTCTTAAATATTATGTATAATTATAATTTTTACACTGTTTTTTTTACAATTTCTAATTATATGTTTTGAATTATCCTTGACTAATGAGCTTAGAGATGATTCTGAAAAGCCGACTGTCACATCAGCGTTGCTTACAGATTTTGCACCAATTTCTTTGCCAATAGTTTTCTTAGTGCGACCACTGAGACAAAGATTCATATTTCATTTTACGGGAACAAAACAAACGAATCGGAGAGATAAACCCGAATGGTTTTTTACTCAAGTTCTTACCTGGATTAAAGATCATGCCGATTGGGTAGCTAGAAACGTACAACCAATTGCTCGATCCGCTGGTCATAATGACATCAATGTCAAAGTACGTCTTTTATTTTTTTCTACACCTATTATTAAAGTCAATTGTGAAGATCTTCTTTCTAAATAATAACATATTTAAACAAAATAACAGGACGAATTTATGAGAGCTCTGGTACAGATGGCCGTCGAAAAATTACACTCGGAACTTCCGGTTGTACAATACGACGATTCTTTATTTGCTCACACTGTTGATGAAGCTCTTGGATTTGAGAGAGAATTAAGAGAATCCTTTAATTATCCCGAATCACAGCCGGCTACATTATCTGTTCTCACACAAGCACAAATTTTCGTAAAATGGATTAATATGGAAAAGAAATGTAAATTTATGTCTATTTGATGAAAGTTTTTAGGAGTCACATTTTTATTATTTCAAATTTATTTTACTTGAAATAAAATTATTTTACAGATGCAACTGAGAAAATGGATGCTATATTGAGTTCAACTACAGCATGGGAAAAATTACCTGGACCTGATGTTGATAATTTAAAAGTAACTGAATGTGCAGAAGCATTCTTGAACCTTCTTACAACAATTTCGGATCGTTATAATCATCTTCCACAGCCTGGACACAGGTTTCTATTTATTACTTTTTTCTACTCAGGTAATAATATTTTATAACAAAAAAAATTAATTTTAGAGCACAATTTTTGGAATTGCAATTGGAATTGATTGATGATTGGAGAGTACGATTATTGCAGCTATTACATGAAGATTATGAGGATCCACTTGCGTCACTTATGTCACGAATATTAAATTCCTTGCACTACGTGCAAACAGTCCTTTCCGAATGGGGTGTTACGGTCGTAAGATAATTATCTTCTTGGTTTTCTAAAAATAGTAAAATAATACTTTTCTTTATTTAAAAAAACGACTGTTTTACAGCATTTTTTGAAACTTCATTTCTACAAAAAGCAACTCGAGGCTGTGGAAATTGCTACTGACGTTGGTGAAAATATTTTTGAAGATGTTACAGAAGAACATGGAACCGTGTTTGATGATGCTATAGCTCTTCTTCAAAGACTGGAAAAGAAATTGGTTACGGAGATCAGTGATTCCGTGGCTTTAGATGTTAAAGCAAAGAGCAGACCTTACAGAACTGACAAGTAAATAAAATCAATAACTTTTAATGATATTATTGTAATTATAAAATAAGGAAAGAAACAATAATGTAAACCAATTACGAACATTTTACAGATGGTTTGCAATGCAATCTGAGAAGGAAATTCTTTCCCTTTCAGTTACTCCAAGTGGATGTCCCATGTTTCAAGAATTAGCACTTCGCCTTCACGCTCTTAATGAAGCTTTAGCATTACCTCTGTTTAATCAAGCTTGGCGAAATCTTGCATCACAACTTGATTTGGTAAATAAGCTATAACTTTAATATTAAAATATATTAACATAATACAAGAAATTAAATTTTAAACAAGAAATGCAACAATTTATTATTTTGAAATAAACTTGTGTATTATTTTCAGTATTTTTTCGAGGAAGTGGTTTTAGTTAACAAATTTAATTCTGGAGGAGCTGTACAATTACAATATGATATTGTACGAAATTTATTTCCTTTATTTGGACTCTATACCAGCAAGCCGGAATCTTACTTTCCACGGTAATACTTTTATTAAATTTTAAATCAAGAAAATATACATGCTTTTTAATATTTCAGAAAAAGATAATAAACATTTCAACTGATTTACAGAATGAGGGAAGCCTGTTCATTATTAAACATGCTTTTGGGATCAACATTGTTGCTTATGGATGCTTTAAAAAGTGGAACAGAAAGCGAAAAAAAAGAAATACTTGCTGACGTCGGAGTTTTTAAATTATCTTCAGAAATTGTAGTATGTGTTTTAAAATCAAGAATGGACATAAACATACGATAAGTTTTGATTTTCAACTAAATGACAAGGTATTGGTAAATTTTATACATTCTGTTTTTGTTTAATAAATAAAGTGTTTTTATTAAAAAATATTTTCTATTAAATATTATTAACAAAGACATGGTTCTTATTCCGATAAACTGTACATATAAAAAAAAATCTTCAAAGACGTGAAGATCTACTCTAATTGCTTAGAATAATATCTACAATTAAAAACTTAAGTCTTTTCTTTTGTAAAATCTTGAGAAAGCTTTAAATTTAAAATTTTCTTATTCATTGCTTTCACATGATCAATTTTTTATTTACAATTTTATGTATACCTACTACTTTCATAAACCTACTGTAATTTTATATACAATTATTTTATAAACACTAAAAAGTTAGAGTTCATAAACACTTATTCTATACAAACTAAATGAAGACTAAATTAATGTAGAAATAATTTTATACATAAATTTTCTCTATTTTTACTAGTGCATGTCACAAGAAGTGACTAACAAAGTAAAGTAATAATGCCATTATCGGCACCCAAAAGTAATAATCTATTAAGAGGTAGAACAGTCAGAGATGTCATAATACCTTTAAATGCGTCTGATCTTAATTTAGAAGACGAGTATGCATTTACATCTACAGATGAGTGAACACCGATACGATTTGCTGTTGTTCCTGTGACGAGTTGCTGTTCATAAACGGCAAGACAATGAACTGGTTCTGTAACGCCTCTGGAAAAAATGTACAAAAGCACTTTATTAAAGTAGTCTAATTTTTTTTAAATTGAATTAGTGATTTTCAATGTTTCTATATTTTACTTCATGTGAAACTTGAGTTTTCCATCAATTACATTCCAGACAGCAATGGTTTGATCCAATGAAGAACTGATTAATGTCGTTTCATTAAGAACTTGCAATTGTAAAACCTATTAAATATTATTAATTCGTGAGTTAACAGACAATGTAAAGAACTGCTTATAAAGTAAAACATTAGAACATACTTCACAATCGTGACCCTTCCAGGAAGCAATTATAAGACCTGTTCGTATATCTAAAATAGTGAGATTACCGGAAGCTTGGCCTAAAGCTACCCAGTGTCCACTTGGAGCAACAGCGATGCATCGAATTAAACCCGCAGGATTCATCGATACCTTCATTAAAGAAAAATACATTATTAACCCTACATCTTTGTCTTAATTTGTCTATTTTCTAAATTTTGTACTTACTTTCATTTCGTTGACATATTGAAAAGATCGACAATCAATGACTCTTAAAGTAATTTCAGTCGTGGCTACTAGGATTGTTGTTGAAGGAGCAGGATTGGCTGCTAGAGTATTAACAGGTACAGGACGCGGACTTTCTGGACATCCTAACAACGAACCCATAAAAGGATCCCAACAATGAATATTACCATCACAACTGATAGCGTATCTCAAAGATTCAAGAAATATTAAACCTAAAATTGATTTTTTGTGACCCGTGTAAGTGTACTGGCAAGAAGAAATTGTACTTCCATCTCCCTGCAAAATTTAAGGGAAACAATCATTATTTTAAAAAGAGATTTCAAATTAAATTTAATAGTTTACCTGACTTCTTAAGCTCCAAAGTTTAACAGTTTTATCTCTAGATCCACTCATAAAACTGTTTTCATTGTCCAAAACATAAACTGATCTAATACTGCTTGTGTGGCCATTAAAACTCTGAAGTTTGATTTGTTTGATGTTTAAAGTAGTATCCGGTCTACCGATTTCATGTTCCCAATAAGCAAGCCAATTTCCTCGAAGTTGTCGTCCAAGGTATAAAGAACTTGATTCTCGTGTTAAATTTCCCCCTTCGGAAATGGTTTGAGATGGAGGTGACGAATTATCTCTCTAAAAAGAATTGAATCACAATTTAATGACAAAGTAACGTTAAATTCAAAGAGTTCTTAAATTTTATATAATTTTCAAATACCTGCACTTCGATACGATTTCCTATTACTGCTATATTTCCAAAACCACTTTCCTTCTCAAAAAGTTCTTGATTATCAGATGCTTCATTTTCAATTAGGAATACATCGTTTAAAGTATCTTCTTGAAAAAAAAGATAAAAATATTTATATTTCTTTACTATTTTGAAGTGGCATATTTATTTCATGTTTATTAATGAATTTAGTAATAATTACCTGATACAGGTGAGGTAAATCTCATTGTTTGCTCATAATCTTGACAAAGTATTCGAATCAGTTGATTATTTTTGAGTATTTGTTCCAAAAATCCATCTCCAAAAAAACGATAAAATAGAACGTAAGCTTTGTGCGCCAAATCTGCTGTGAAAACGTCTTTCAATTCTTCAAACGCCTGAAAAGAAAAGAGTCATAACAAAAAAAAAGAAATTGGTTATTTAAATCTATTCAACATACCTTATTTCTCAGTGGATCGAAACCCTCTTCTCCTTCTAAAATCGGTGGAGAGAAAGAATCCGCATGATGAAAAGTATCACTTCTAAAAATAATAAACGTTTAAAAATTTCTATTGTCTCTATTTGTTTATATGAATAACTAATCAGAAATTTACCTCGTATCATCATCATTAGTTGACACTTGACTCACAACTTTTGCCGTATTATTGACGACATAAAAAACTTTATCGAAAGTTAAGAAAAATCTTTGAATTGAAACAGCCAAGTGAGTTTTTGTCATAGTCACTCCCAAACGTACCGACAAGATATAAAGTGCTTGCAAATATTTTTCAGCTAATGTTGCGCGAGCAATTGTTCCATTTGGAAAAGTGAATCGTGTTGTTGAAAGAATTCTTATACTAGGATGCAAAATAGATTTCACGATTGTTTCCTATAAAAATAAAATCAAAAATATTTGAATTAAAAATGTGTCACTGGTGTACGTAAAAAATTATTTAATACAAGCTTTTTCTTACATGGAGTGTATCCATTAATGTAGAATCACTAAGGCAAGACGTGATGTTTATTACGAGAGAAAGACACGAAACTAAACCCCCTTCGAAATTCGGAGTTAGCTTTCGTTTACAAAGAAGCAAAAGTTCAGCGGCGTGAGCAAAATATTGTAATATCACAATTTGTTCTCCATACAATCCTAAAAATTTTAGTGAATTTTTGAATAACATTTAAATAAAGAACAAATGAAAATTATTAAAATAAAAGGTAAAACGTTATGTACAAACCAACAATTGCAGAAAGACACTCCAAAATTTTGGCAGCATTTACATCACCGGAAACAGTTGTCCAATCCCCATCACTGACACTATCTTCCAGAATTGTCGGTGAAAGATTTTCTCTTCCTGCATAGCAAAGAGTGAGCATTCTCAAGAGATTTCGAGATAAATATCTTGCTGTTAAGACAGGTCCTAAACGATGGGATAGCCAAATGACAGATTCTGTGCTCATTTCCGAAACCGTGCATTCTACTGGGAAAAGTCTCTTGTGACTGTGTTCCACTTGTGTATCATCTTCCTTATCATTTCGTAATTTTTCCGAGACTTCCTCTTGCGTTCTTGAATTTTGAGATGTTTCAAATTCTATAGAAAGAGTGTTACTAGTGAAAGCTTCTTCTGGAATACTTGTTGTACACGAACTACCAAGTGGAACGTCTTCGCTGGAAGTTTTACTGCCAACATTACAGCTAATGCTATTAAAATCTATCACAGATCTGCTTGCACTGTTATCTAACCGTTTTGGTATTGGAATTGTAGGCGATTGAATGGAACTCGATGGAGAACATTTAATTGCATCATCGGTAAAATCATCATTGAGATTCAAATTGAGCTCTAGATTAAAATCAGGATTGTAATTGGAAACATTGCTGACGGACGGTGAGAGAGGATCTTCCGCGTCCATTGTGAATACCTCTGAAAATTGTAGATTAGTGAGAAAGTGAAAAATAAGTTTTTCGAATAGGAAAAAATTTTGAATAGTTTAAAAACCTTCAATTTCATCACTCGCACAACTGCCAATTACATTGTTTTCAGACTCCATTGATGAATCTTCATCTAAAGGAGACAAAATTGCGTCTCCATCTCCACAGCTACCACTCAAGTCACAAGTTCTTTAAATAAATAAATATGAAGTTATTTTTTTTTTATTAATTAAATTCTTATTAAATTTTTTATTAATGTATTTACTTACTTCAAATTTCCTGATCTATGAATATTAGAAATAGAAGATCCCATTAAATGATCTCGATAGCCTCCTACAGCTTCTACTAAAGGTGTAATAAAATTATCTAAAAATCTACGTAGACCTAGTCTGACCATCAGTTTCAAAAGGAAACTTCGATGATAGAGACGCATTGTTTTAAATTTCGCTAATAATCCTGTTGGAAGAATATCAGTCATAGTATCCATAATAGATCCATTTTCATATAACTTAATTATTGGAATTAAAAATATTTCGGCTGTTTCCTTTGGACCCAAAGCTCTGAAATATAGAAATTATCTATTTAATACCGATTTATTTATTTTCTACTAGTTACACTGAATTAAATGAATGTAAAAATTTTAAATTAACGAAATTACCTGGCAATGGGATCAAAAAGGTACCAAGCAGCAAGAACAGCACTGTATGGTTCCTCCATAATTTGTTTCACATGCGGAACGATCAATTGCAAATTTGCTTCAGCCGCAATTCCGGTATTTGTTAATAGTCGATCTAATTCTCTCGCTAATGCCTTTACTTTACATTCACTTATTTTACAAAGATATCTAATTCTCGTTTTGCTCATAGCTTCATTATCGTCAACTCTATGTGTAACGAAATTTAATTTTCGCACAAGGAGATTGTATTCCTGAATCATTTCAACGACATTAAAAAGATGTTGGAAATATTTCGAAGACGGAAAGAGACCACCAGAGAGAACGGGCTGAAGGAATTGATGAGCTGAAGGTGGCGGAAGTCCCATGTGTGTTACAGTTGGATAACGAAATGAATTCTCACTGAAATCAGGTCGAACATTAGGTTCAATGCAATCAGCATTATAAGTCTTTGGTATAACATCTACTTGTAGCAATAAAGCCACTGCATTTTTCACACATCTTGGTAACGATTCTGGTGACGATTTCACAACATTCAAACACATTGCGAGACGATTTTCAAAAGAGATCTTCTCCATATTCCAAGTTGCTCGAAATTTTCCCGACATAAATATTTCAACAATTAAACAACCAAGAATTTGTTGTTCTTTTATTCTTCGACACGCAACTACCTATTTTAAAGAAAAGAATTTTATTAATTACATTATTATCATTTAAATATTATTTATAAATGAAGATTATAATTTACCTGTTTATAATTTGTACTTCCGTCGGAAATCATCATTTTTGGGGAATATATTTTTTGACTGACTTTATTGAGAAAGGAGTGTCGGGTCTCGACTTGAACGAGTGCAGAAATCGGATTATAATCTTTGGGCAAAAATATCGTTTGAGAAACATTTTTATCAAGTTTCGAAGAATCTTCAGTTGAAAGTAAAGATCCACGAGATCTACTAAGTAATCGACTCAGTGCCAAAGGAGAAGATCTTGTTGCATTCGAAGCTGAAGCCTGATTTTCTTCTTCTTCAATGCCAGAACTATGATCCTCATCTTCACTCACTTTCTCACCAGAAGATTCTGAAAACATTTTGTTTTGTACCAATAATTTAAACTATATATGTTGTTTTCTTCTTTATGTATTTAAGAAAATATTTACATTAAATTCAACATTTCTTGCTGTATAAAAAGACTTACTTGAACCAGTTTTTCCATTTGGATTTGTTACTTGGAGTCTGGGTGGAGTTTTGCTCCAATAAGGTGAGGGTACGATTTTTTGTGGATGGGGCTGTGTGAACAATTGTACAACACCAGAATTTGTTAAACTTGTGTGATTATCCACCAATTGCAAACAAACGTTTTTAGACTTTATTGCTGCTGAGCCGGAAAGTCTGCAAATAAAAAAAAAAAATTGACGAATTTTAATTTTTTGCAAAAGGACCATTACGATTTACATCCTTGCTAAAAATTTGAAAGTTTCTTACTTGTATCCAAAAGTCAAATCAATCCAATGATGTAACCTTTCTGAAACGTACAAACTCTCTAAAGCTTCTCGATGTTTTTCAATAAAATCTTCGGGAGATGTTGCCCAAGCAGGAATGCCTAAATCTGGCAAATCCTCATGAATTGACTACAAGAGTGAAATAGGTAAATTAAAAATACCAGTTAAAATTCGTTTGAAAATTTAAAACTCACTTTAAAAACATTTGGATCTTTGAAAAATTGTGGAATACATTCATCTGGACTCCATTCATGCATTCTTTGTATAGAAACCGGATATTCTCCAGGAACCCAAAGAGGTCTCACGTGCTTACATAAAACGGATCTAGAATATCTTCTTGAAAGATAAACATAATAAGTAATTTCCGACAAAACATCAGATACGTGATGTCCAACCTGTCACATAAATTTAAAAATATAATAAAAATATTATTTAAATTAAATTTCAGGTTATTTTTCAAATATGTATTTAAGATATCCTTACTTCCGAAGATTCGGAATCAAAAGTCAGATCTAATTGTCTATCTCCTTTATTTAATCTAAATTTGGATTTTGTCAAGTCCCTCCAATTTCCTCCATATCTCGATGAAAAATCCGTGACCCAGGGCATTACATGATGACAGCTAGGATCGCCATATTTTCTTCCAGCTAAATTATTTAAAAAAGTGAGATAATCGAAATTACTGATTACACCATGAATCCAAAGTTCGCAGAGCTTTTCAATACTTTCATTAGCGCCAAAGTCAGAAGATCCTGTTTCTCCAAAATTTGTTTTAATATCTTTGGTTGATTCATATTTTGAGAAGCTTTTGCTTCTTGTTACAGTTGTATTCACGGGACTAGAATCGGGCCACAGGTAAATATTATCGCTCAACTTTGGCAAAATCTAAATTAAAGAGAATTTGTTTAAACATGAAACATAATTTTAATGTTAAATTTAGTACCTGTATAGTAAGATTATCCATGAGCAATATGTCACTAAGCGTGATTTCACCTAGGACTAGGCCCAGGTCGTGCAGATCTCGAGAAAAGCGAAGCAGCTGGTAAACGAGAAATAGAGGCTTTGCGTAGTACGTGGATAATGCTGCAGGACTGTAGGTAACACATCTAAAATGCGGGTTAAATTATGAATAATTAAACAAAGAATATAATATAATAAATAAAGATATTAACCAACTAAATTGTTAAAATAACAAATCACTCACTCTCGGAGAGAATATTGTGCCGTTTGCTCATGTAACGTTAAAAAGGCAGAAGAAGTTTCAATTGCAAATAGCACAGGTAATAAATTACAGTGCGATTGAGTTTCCAAGCCGGGTTTTATCGATACTATTGTTCCTTTGTCAACTTGAACTATCGTACAACCGTAAATTCGAGTTAGTATCTCTTGCATTACTTGAGCATCAGTTGTATTAGAATTTATGTTTAATTGCTCTTTTGGTTCGAAATTTGTCCAAGGACTATAATATTTTTTGTATGCTTCCTTCCATAAATTTCGATAATTCGTATCAGATACGTAGTGCAAAACTTGAGCAAAAGTAAGGTCTGTATGAACCTTTGAATTTCCTGATGGTCTACCTCTCGGCAAAGGAATAGCATTTTTATTTTGCTTTTCATAAACCTAGAATATGAATCATTAAATTTTTGTTATATTACAACCACATAGAAAGCATTGTTTTGAACTCCGAAGAAAAGGAAATGAAAAATATAAAATATAGCTGTTTGATAAAGAAATATGTACCTTTATATAAATTTGTTGCCAGTTGGTCCCTAATAATTCTAGAGAAGGCTGGGCAGCAATTTCCTCAGCGGAAAGTCGTTCGTGTTTTATAAAATTGAGAGATCCTAAACTTGATAAACTGGTCAACCAACTTCTGTGTACTGTCGCACAAATTCTTCCATCCGTTAACTTTAAGTATTCAGTTGGTACTTTTAATTCTTCTTTCACGATTTCTACTTCCATATTTTCAATTAAATTTCCAATAAACGGAATCAAAATATTAAAGCATTTTATATAAAAATTATTATGCTTAGAGGTTAGGATTGTAATTTGTTCTTTACATTTCCATTTGAACTAAAAATATATTATGCAAATGTCAGAGATGACTAGAAGAACAGTTAAATAATATCATGATTAACATCATTTAATAAATATAACACAGAAGAATGAGATTCAGAAAACATTAACACAACTAACTTTTTAATGTTATCATTGTTATTAAAATCAGCTGTTTACAGTTGTCAGCACTACAAGTACATACTACCAACATTATAAAAATTTAGATTATATATTTAAAATTTCTTTCGCTATATTTTTACACTTGCACTACATATCAAAATCGTTTGGTGATGATTGGAAACCACTTTTTATCGTTGGAAATAATAACTTTGGAAAATAAAACATATTTTCCCCAGCTCCCCTACACATTTACTACTTTTCAAATTCCGCGCCATGATTGAGTGCGCAGAAACCAATGCACAGCCTGAACAACTTTTTTAGAAAATGTTTTATTTTCCAAAGTTATTATTTCCAAACGATAAAAAGTGGTTTCCAATCATTACCAAACGATTTCCAAACGATTCCGAGAAAAATTTTTGCAAAAAGTTTGATATGTAGTGCAAGTGTGAAAATAGCATTTTTCAAATTCCGCGCCATGATTGAATGCGCAGAAACCAATGCACAGCCTGAACAACTTTTTTAGAAACCCGCTTGCCACATGTAAATTGATTCCATTCCATTGTGTGATATCAACTTGTTGCGTGATTGTTGCCGGCGTGCTACTCAATTTCACATTACTTAATTAATTTAAATAAAACAAATCGTTTCAGATTTAAAATTTGCAAAAGTATATCCAAAATGCCTCATTATCATAAACCAGAGTCCAAAACTGTTCAAGAATTGAAGGACATTGCTAACAAGTTGAGAATCCATTCTATTCAGGCCACGCAAGCCAGTAAATCGGGGTAAGTTTCTATCGCTTTTTATTATTACAAATTAAAATAATTACTATAATTAAAATTACAAGTTTCCTTCTTAAAATAAAGAAGCTTCTTTCTGTAGGAAATTACTTGAAAATAGAGGTTAACCGGATGCTAAAAATTGCGTGAAATTCCAGCATTAGATCGATATTAATTAATTATATGTTTGAAACAATCGTTTAGTTTCAATATTGTTAAAAAAGAGGGTCTACCACTGTTATATGAAATGTATAAAATACTATTTTCGAATCATAGATAATTGAGTTGAAAATAGAAAATTCCTAACCGTTTCGACTCAAGGTCACGGCATTTCGCGGTATAATTTTTTTTATCATTTTGGAATGAAATAAAATGTTTTATTAATTTATAAAAAATTTATATTTTATAATTTTATCTAAAATTCTAGTGTTCTTCAAGATAGTTGAAAGTATTAATCTTAAAATTATAAGGTTATAGTATGTCGTGGCATTGTAATCTATTTAAATATCGTAAATTTACTGCTACAAACAAAGTTATTGATAAGTAAAAGAAAACTCCAGTTATGCATTAGAATTTTTTGCTTTAAAAAATAATATTGAACTTTGTTTACATCACAAAACATTATAGTTTTGTTAAATGAACGTGACACGCGGTTCAAGGAAAGTTTGGATCGTTTATGCGTCGAATCGGATTTTATGTGACCGTTCGTTCTAAAAAGGTAAAGACTGGCGTGAAGAGTAATTTTACCTCTGTAAAGAGAACAAAATGAGTTAATAATACTGCTATCGTATAACACAAGGAATTATCTTACAAGGACTATGGTATGAAATTAAGTAGCCAGAATAGAAAGTTTTGAATAGAATTTGAGAATTAAAAAACTTTATAATTGAAAGCATTTTGGATTTCAAAAAATATGCATACAATAGTCAATTTATATTGGATTGAATAATTAGCATTTGTTGAATTTAAATTTCTATTCAATATAATCTAATTGAATAAGTATTAATTAAAGACGAAAAAATCATTTCTTTTCTCGCCACGTGGTTTTGAATTCTTTATTAGAGATAAATTTACTCATGATTTCTTATATAACCAGAATGTATAAGGTATATCAAAAATAAGAATCATGATTTCTGATTGTATATTATTTGTTTTCATTGCGAAATAAATATAATAATTGTTCAGCAAGGATTTAAATTTTAAATATTAAATATTATCCTGTTTCTTTATTATAAAATAATTACAAATTGTTTGAAAAGATATTTTTCTTTTTTGTAAATTGTTAATTATTATATTCTGCTATAATTTATTATTTCTGTATTAAAAAATTTTTTTACTTCTGCAAAATGTAAAGTCCTTAAACAAATTTTTTTTGTCAATTATGTTATTTTCTTTAATTTTTTTTTAATATTCTTTTTTTATTACTCTGACATGGTATGCATTGCCTTTCTAAATCCTGTGAGGTGTATTATTCGTTCAATACGCGCGTTTCTGTCAATAATCGTAAGAATTCAACGCGCAAAGCCAACCAGGGTATGGAAATTTTACCCAGAAAATATTGATGAGAAAAATAAGGTATATCATTGATCATCTAGATGTCTCTTTAATTTTTAAAAATATCATTTTTTACCAATTTTCCCTCTCGAATTTCCCTTTCTTATCAATTTTTCCGCTAAAAAGTATTTTTCCAAATGAATAATAATTTTTAAACCAACTTTTTTTGATGAAACTTTAAAAAATATGGAGTAAAAAGAAATGATTTTGGAAAATAAAATATCAAATTTGTTAGAAAAAATGGAATTGTCATGAAATAGTGAAAACTAAAGGAGAAATTTGTTGAAAATTTTTCGAAAAATTATTGATTTTGTTAGATTGTTGGTACTCGTAATAGGTGGCAGTAGACTATGTTGAATGATTTTACTTGAAAGTGGGAGTGACCAACTCCTGAGTACCGCGTACTTCATGGACAATCAACCGGCAGTTTATATTGAATCTTCAACTTGTTCGGATTGATTAAAGTTATATAGTCATGAGTTCGTCAAAAAACTTGCAAAAATTGCGCGATGAAGCCAATAGACTTCGAATACTTAGTATTCAAGCTACTGAAGCTTCAAAAAGCGGGTATGAACTTTTATTACTGTAAACATTAAAAAATCCTCTAATTTTCTATTAATTAATTATAATTCAATTATCAAATTTGTTCAATCACTATCGTTTAAATTCACATATTTCTTAATCTATTTTATTTCTAAATACTTATTTTTCAATGTATCCTTTTTATAAAATATATAGAATTTTTTTTTTTGCTGAAATTTTTTTGTTACAGCAAAATTTGAATATTTTATCACAACAAATAAAATTTAAATGACATAAAAAATGTTGTAAATCAAAATTTACATTAGATTTATTCTTTGAAATATTGTAAATGTAAATTAAATTCAAAAATTGTTAGTTAAAAATTTTAAGTAGAAAAAAATTGTGAATAGAAAAATTTCCATCTATTTATTGCAGAAAATTCTATTTATATATCAGTGTCGTTTGAAAAAAAAATTCAAACTCTTGACGATAATAATTCTTAAAACTGTTTTCCAGAATGAACAATGTATTGAATTAACATGACCTTTACGAGGCAAAATGATAACAAGTTAAGAAATTTTTGCAATTGTCGAAACTTGTGATAGTTACGCTTGTGAATCTGTTACTTTATCCGTCATTGACCTCATATTTCCGTTAACATAAAAAAAATGTTTTTAAAAAAATTATTTTATTTTAATTTCTAGTGATGGAATTTTCTATATTTTTCTGAGCAAAGGATTTATTTTTATTCTCTAATTATACAAATTAAATTGAACGTTTATAAGTTTCGATAATCAAAAGTGACCTTCAATTTATTGTGTTGTCCTTCTTAGAGTACCTTCAAAGTTTCTTTGAACTTTTACCTATATAAAATTAATTATTTTGTAGTGTAACAATTAGATTAAGGTCAATTAGTTGATTGTAATTAATTCAATAATTAACGTTAGAAAATTTTCTTTTGTAACGGAAAATTATAATATTAGGTAATTATTTTTTTAATGCAAATTGGAGTTTGGTTTTATGAATTAATTCTTGATTTGATAACGAATTTATTGTTTATTAATATTATAGAAAAAAATATTACAATCAAGAATCGTGCTTACGTAATTTTCATCGTACGATAATGAAATGATTATTAACTCAACTGTTACTTCATTTATTCAAGAGGTCAAATTTTTTTAATGTAAAAATAAGGATAAATTTTTGTGGAAAAATAAAAAATGTATCAGATAATAAGATTAAAAATTTAGCCTTATTTGTTGAATTTATGAAAAATGGTTTTGATTACTCCATTTCTCAATGAATTCACATTTTTCTGTTGAATAAATTATTTATGAATGTACTTTATAAGTTAACTATTTCAATTATTTTTATTCATTAAAGGTTTTATTTTTCTTCATTTAAAATTACTTACTGATGAATTAATAAATTTCTTTTCTTTTAGGCATCCAACATCATGTTCGTCCATGGCAGAAATAATGTCTGTTCTTTTCTTTCACACAATGCGCTACAAAGTTTCTGCACCAAAAGATCCGAGCAGTGACAGATTCATTCTCAGCAAGGGGCACGCTGCTCCTATTCTTTATGCAGGTAAAATAATTTTAAATAGAATGAAAAAGGAAATTTCCATCTTTAGGAATAATCTAAATTGAAACTATTATGCTACGTTTGCCTAAATATTTAAATTTTATATAGAAATTTAATTCAATGAAATTACAAAAAATTAAAAGGGTATTCAATTAATTTTTATTAATGAGAAAATTGTTTGTTTTTAGCATGGGCAGAGGCAGGCCTCTTCCAGGTTTCCGATTTGCAGAATTTACGAAAATTTGACAGTGACCTCGAAGGTCATCCAACTCCTAGATTGAACTTTGTTGACGTAGGAACAGGCTCTTTGGGACAGGGTCTTTCTGTAGCGGCTGGAATGGCCTATGTTGGCAAAAATTATGACAAAGCCAGTTACCGGTAATTTATTTCAATTTCTTTTCACACTTAGATATTTAAGATCTCCTTTTTTTATTATTCAGTATTTTAGATTGAAAATATATCTCTCGAATTTATTATATTTTGAAAAGAAAATAGTTCTTTAAAAAGAAAGATATTACATCAATGATTTTAAAAAGATAGCGAAAATTTTATGAATTTAAATTGTAAGTAGAATATATTAATTTAAAGATAGTATGGAAATAGTTCAAATTAATATTATATAATTTATTATAAATTTTAAATTCGTTTTCAGAGTTTACTGTTTAGTTGGAGATGGTGAATCGGCTGAGGGTTCAATTTGGGAGGCCTTACATTTCGCTTCACATTATAAACTTGACAATTTGTGTGTAATATTCGATATTAATCGTCTTGGACAGAGTGAGGCTACAAGTATTCAACATGACATGGAAGTTTATCGAAAGCGTCTCGAATCCTTTGGTTTTAATACCCTGGTTGTTGATGGACATGATGTTGATGAACTCACGAAGGTATGATTATTGCAAATTTATTTCAAGAGTCTTCACTAATCAGGAAACTTAGGATTTTAATAAGAGTCAGCTTTTTTTATAGTAAATGATCGAATAGAACTCTTTCTTAAGTAATCATTGAATTTGTAACTGGTTTCAGTAATTTTTTTTATTTCTCAGGCTTTCCACGAAGCACAAAGCACAAAAGAACGTCCAACTGCCATTTTAGCAAAGACTTTCAAAGGAAAGAATTTCCCCAATATCGAGGATTTGGACAATTGGCACGGCAAGCCTCTTGGTGCCAAGGCTAATGAAGTAATTGAGGTAAGGAATTTTTTTATTGTGATTAGACCTCGTAGTATTTATCTTACTCTCCTTATTTTTCGCTTTTTAAAAACTTTTGTACTTTCTGAGGAAAAGTTTTCTCCCTTTTTTCCTATTTTACTTGAATTCTATGCGATTGTTAAAATCTATTGAAAAAATTTAAACTAAAATGAGCAGAGAAAATTAAAGTATTTAGTATTATTTGTTTTCAATTTAAAGTTTTTAACTTATGTAAAAAATTTTTACTGTTGGACGGTACTTTAATGTATGTAAATTATTTTTTCAGCACTTGTCGACACTTATTAAAAATGCAGGACCCCTTGAACTCCATCCTCAAAAACCTCTAGTGGAAGATGCACCAAAAGTCGACATTACTAATATTAAATTAGATACACCGCCGAGTTATAAACTTGGTGAAATGATTGCTACACGTGCTGCCTATGGAACAGCTATTGCTAAGGTAATTCTTTTTTCAAAATCGCTTATAAAACTTTCAAATATCAGGGAATTTTTGTTATCAAATATCAAAATTTTATAGCGAAAATCTAAATTTTAAAATGATTTTTCTAACAAAAATAATTATTTTTAGCTTGCTAAGAACAATTCACGAGTTATTGCTATAGACGGCGATACCAAAAACTCGACGTTTTCTGAAAAAATAAAAACCGTCGATCCAAAGAGATACATTGAAGGTTACATCGCCGAGCAAAATCTGGTTGGAGTCGCAATGGGAGCGACTTGTCGCGATCGAACCGTTGCTTTTGTTTCAACGTTCGCCACCTTTTTCACCCGTGCATTCGATCAGGTAATAAATTCTATTGCAAAATTGAATTTCGAATTTAGCCTACAAAAATTAATGATTATATTTTGAATTTGACATTTTCTATATTGACAATTTTTATCTTTCAGATAAGAATGGGAGCAATCTCACAGACAAATGTGAACTTTGTTGGTTCACATTGTGGAGTATCAATTGGTGAAGATGGTCCTTCACAAATGGGTTTAGAGGACATTGCAATGTTCCGAACAGTTCCTGGTTCCACTGTCTTCTATCCAAGTGATGCTGTTTCAACTGAAAGAGCCATTGAATTGGCAGCCAATACAAAGGGCATTTGTTTCATTCGAACATCACGTCCAAATACTGCAGTTCTCTATAAGAACGATGAAAGTTTTGTAATTGGAAAATCCAAAATTGTTAAATCATCACCAAAGGATGAAGTTCTTGTTATTGGAGCCGGTGTCACTCTTCACGAGGCTGTTACAGCTGCCGAGGAATTGGCCAAGTCTGGAATTCATGTTCGAGTCATGGATCCATTCACAATTAAACCAATAGATCAGGCTGCAATTTTGTCGAATGCTAAAGAATGCGGTGGCAGAATTATTACTGTCGAGGATCATTATCCCGAAGGTGGATTGGGAGAGGCAGTTTTATCAGCCGTCGCAATGGTGAAAAATGTGATTGTGAAGAAACTTGCCGTACCGGAAGTTCCTCGTTCAGGACCACCTAACACATTGTTGAATGCATATGGCATTAGTGCACGCAACATTGTTACTGCGGTTCAAGAAATACGTAAAGCCTAATTTGTCTGTTGCAAATTGAACGTGGCTTCTGAAAGGCAACAATAAAGCAGAAGAAAATCCAACGACATCATTAAGAAGATGTGTGATCAAAGACTTTTTACCTTTTGTACATGCCTATGAATTTTTTTCACGAAGGTTAGAAATTACTTTTTTTTAAATACTATAAATACTGAGTATCTTACACTTGATCAAACATTTATGAAAGTTTAACGAGAAAGATTTTTTAAAAAATAATATTAAACTTTGAATCTCGATTGTCGAGGAAAAGTTGTGAATTTCAAATGTTTAACATTCGAATATATTTTTCTAAAAGGTTTGTAAAGATGTATGGTACTTGAATGTTGATTCAGTTGAGTGTTTTTGCATTTATTATATTAATACAGTTCTTTATGAAGCCACTGAAAGCGAATAGACCTATTTTCAGAAATCACAGTCTTTTTCTCTACCTGAACTTTTACAGTTTTTAGGAGCGTTAGTTAAGATTTGAAAATATTCTATTTTCTTACAATTTGTTTCAATTACGGTTGATTTATAACAGTCTATTATAAATTAATGCTGGGAACTGAAATTAAAATTGTCAGTTCACTGGATCCGGAAAGTTAATTAAAATATAAGATTTATTATCTTCATGTTAACAGAAATGGAACTTTAAATTGAAATTAACTTTTTACATTCACAAATACCTATCCGTTTTACTTAAAAATTATTATTTAATTTAAAATTATTTATTTCAATATTATTTATTTCTGGGAAATATTTTTTTTCAGGTATATTTTCATGGGAAAAGAAAATTTTATTAATGAACAGAAAAAAGCTTTAATTTATTTAAATAAAAAAATTACATGTATAGAAAATTAAAAATACAATTTAGAATTGCCCTTAAGGAAAATCAAAAATATTAAAAAGTCTCAACTAATATAAAATTTTTGAGAATATATTTCTAAAGAGTATTTTTATATTTTTATTAGAAATTTTTTTATTTATTTAAAATTGGGGAAAATTTTGAAAAACTGTTACATTATCGCGACAGTAGCGCCACCAGGAACGTCCTCGTCACGTACTCAGCACTAACACAATCGTGACACTTCTTCTCACACACACATATATCTACACGTTTCTTGCGTGTGTGTGTGCAAGATGGCCGCCTCGCAGCTTGGTAATGTTGACGTCGTCCGCAACGAAACCGCGTCTC
Source organism: Leptopilina clavipes (assembly GCA_001855655.1). Lineage (NCBI taxonomy): Eukaryota > Metazoa > Arthropoda > Insecta > Hymenoptera > Figitidae > Leptopilina > Leptopilina clavipes. Next base: position 2,567 of record JUFY01029150.1, on the reverse strand, counting down.
ACGTTTCTGCGTGAAAACAAGAAAATTGGAAGGTGTGACCTGATCATCAACAATTAACGAACAAATCTCGAGAATAATTCAAATCGCGAGTGTTGTGTGAAAGCGTGTTTTAAATTCGTTGAAATTCATCAGTAAATTCGTTCCTTGTCAATGGAACGTGGTGTCTCAATCTCATAAACGACAAGTGAGGAACAGTGTGTGAAGAAGAAATATTAAAAAAAAGAAACCATGTCAAGGGTTCGCTAGTGCCGGATATTGTGACAACAAATGCGTTCACCTGGAAATAAAAACATCATCAGTGCACCAAGTTAAAGGTACGACTTGAGACTCGGTAGACACGACTGACGGCCATATTAAACACGACGGATCTCCGCCGTCATCGCGAGATATTCGGCCAAGGTGGAGACTGCGAATCATCAGGTCGAGTGGGTTTTTTCTCACATTCTGCGGATGAAGTTTGTTGCTCGCCATCTTCAAGGAACGAACGGGGAACCTCGACTGGGTCGAGCTACCACGGCGTTGTTTTGCCTGATGTCCCTGCCAGCCGTTCCCGACCCCGGTTTACGACTCAGAAATCGGAATACCTGTTTATCACCCGTTCTGGACCCTATGCTCCCAATCTGGTGAGTAATTTACAAATTTTCTCAATAGCATTGCATAAAATTTCATCCCCCCCGTGCCCATAACTGTCAGAATTTGTATTTCTCCGTCGCGGCCACTTGTCCGTCCGTCCTTCCGTTTTCTTCTTTTCTCGTGTGCATGTCTGATCTGACGTACCGCTTCAATCTCCTTTCACTTCTCGATTTTGACAGTTTGGACCCCTTTCACCTTGACTTCCTTTAGTTTTCATAAATGGACTTGGTTATCGTTTCCCATGAAAATCTCCATTTTCGTGAATGGATTACAAATTATTCGAAGGGGATTGTTTTTCGTGTTACAGGAAATAGGATTTGATATTTTTACTGATAAAAATGTGTTTTTTAAAGAAACTTGAAATTCTCGCTCGCAATCGGGAAATTTAGCTTCTATGAAAATAACTTTATCAATAAATTTTAGTAAGAAGCTTAACAATTTTGTCATAAAGGGGCAAATCTTGTTTTTCAAATTGAAAACTAAATGTTAAAATTTAAATTTCGTTGAAATATAAATTGTTTGTGTATTTTATGAAAATTCGCCTTTTCTCTAAATCGGGAATTTTTAATTTTTAAAGAGATTGGTATCAAGGAACTTGTTTTCTTGTTTGATAGTCTTTTTTTAATGAAAATGGGAGATAAATCGATTTTAATTTTTATAATGGTTTTTATTTTTAAGATAAATTTGCAAAAAAAAAAGAAAATATCGTCATAGGGAATAGTGACAGATGAAATTTATCGGAAAAAGTTGTGGGATTTTATCTCGTGCAATATACTTTATCACAAATCTAAGACAAGTATTAACAAACCACTTTTTTTTGCTCCAACAATTCACTCATAACACACCAGTGTTCATGTAAAACAGATGAACGGTTGCAATAATCCTTGTAAAAATCATGTTTTCAAACATATCTGAAGTTGGATTCTTTTTTTAAATGTTGCACATAAACAAATGATTGTAATTTTCAATCTTGATATTTGAAATTGAAGATTTCTTTTTTTTAAATAATTTTCTTAAAACAATAATGACCTCCATCTTTCTTAACTTTGAAAGAAAATATAAGATGAAAGCTTAGATAAACCCATAAATTCTAAAGAACTGCATGGAATTATTAAAAGTGCATATTGAATTCAAAATGAAACTTTTAAAAAGTCTTTTCATTAAACAAGTTTTAAACGTTAATTTTCAACACAAAATGTTGCCTTACGTCAACATTTTAAACTACAAGTTCAGAGAAAAACATTTAATTTCTCCACATTTAAAAGTTTTTTTTATATAATTATAAGTAACTTTTATCGGGAAATTTCTTGTTTAACTTTTGGAAATTTTTGTGTTTAACATGAGTTTGAAAATAACTTTTAATTAAAAAATTAAACATTCTTTCAACATTTATAAATTTATTAGCACCATTTTAAACTACAAATTTTTTACTTTATTTATCTTATAAATATAAATTTTACTTATTATTTAAGTTTAAAAATAATTAATTTCCAAATATTTGAAAATTGAGTCTTATAAATGTATTGATATTGATTTCTAAAAAATGTTTGTTCTAAAATTACATATGTATCAAATTATTAATTAATAACTAATTAGTGATGAATCATGGCAAGTATTTAGAAAATTAATTTAGATAATCAATTATTCTCAATATATGAAAATGGTAATTATCTATAAAATTTATATTTGACGTTAAAAATTAAATAGAAATGATTGAAAAAAATTATCATTCTTACTGAGAATAATACTCAAAATTAAATATTCTGGAGTCAAGAATAATCATTCTGTGTCCGATTCTAAGAATAAATCTCGTTCCAATATATTTTGTATTGGATTAAAAAAAAATTGATGTTATTTAAAAGTGCAGTTGATGTTGAATTGACCTTTTTTTAAATTAATTTCTAAATAATACAATTTTCAAATTTAAAAATTAA
>JUFY01029149.1:0-16640 GCA_001855655.1 Leptopilina clavipes | reverse complement strand
CCCAAAGCAGTTTCTGAACGCAGACTTCAATATCACAATAAAAACAAAAGGAAACGTTAAAACTATACTAGATTCGTGTTGAGCAGTAAATGTTACATAGAAAAATCACTCATTTGACTTTTTTTAATGAATCTTATGCTTTTTCTCAAGTCTTGAAAAAACGAAAATATGGTTTCAAAATTTAGTGTTTTCGAAATGACTCCATAACTTTTTTAGAAGAAGCACAATAAAGCCATAATAATGTACATAAACATCATTTGATACAATAAATCTACCATACCAACGGTAGGTAATTCCATTAATTCGCTTGGTCAGTAACGCCAGTGCACTACATTGCCCCCTGCACTACAATACCCCATTCTACTCTATTATTTTCTTATTTATTTATTTGTTTCCAATGCAACCATCAATTTAACCTTTATTTTATATAACTAATGTGGAACAACAATTGTATTGTCCGCGAGTAACCTTTAAATAAAAATTATATGTCAGGGAATAACAAATAAGAGTTATTTTGAATAAGAATTATCTTTCACTAAAAGTTGAATAATAATTATCTTGCACTGACAATTGAATAAAAATCATATTGTCCGCATCTTTAGTAAGCATTGTCTTCCACAAAATTTTGAATGAGACTTATCTTGCATTGACAATTGAATAAGCTTTATATGAACTGAAATATTTTGTGCAGAATATTTGACTGTGATTTAAATTGACTTACTTGTAATGCGGATATAGTTAAAAATGCAGTAAAAATTCATTTTGAAGAAAAACTACGTTCCACACGAGGGGGGCGGGGGATCAGCAAAAGTCTACGTTAGTTTACTTAGGGTGGGGAAGGTCAAAAAGTGACAAAAATAGATCTACGTAGTTTATGAACGCTCTCTTGGATCGACCATTTTGAATTTTCAAAATCTGACTTCAGATTCTTATTCATTGACCCCAAAAACTTTTCTTTAACAAGTTTAATCAAAATCCGATAAAATTTGCTAGTTATCACATTTTTTACATTACTACTTTTTGAATTGTTGATTTCTTAACTTTTATGCGATTAAAGCTTATCTAAATTTTTTTCTGATCCATAATGTTGTTCTAGGGAACTAAAGTAACAAATTAATACTCTTAGAAAACCGAAAGCATTGCCTTTTAAAATAAAAATCTTATGTGTTATTTTTGAAAAATAGGCATTTTGTCTGCATTTACCACAACTGACCCAATATAAATATTTGAATTTTTTTGGTGAACATTTCTAGATATTTATTTTTTTTATTTATTTTATTTATATTTATTTTATTTCTAGTAATAATATTTCTTTGACAAATTATTTTCTACATGTGAGCCCCTGGATCAAAAAACTCGATTATAGCATCCGTTCAGGCGCTAATCGTGTTTTTTGATCCAAGTGCTCATATGTTCCTTTATGTGTACAAAAATTTGTATGTAACAAAATTATTAATATTATTTTTAAAAAAATGCATTGAAAAAAAACCCGCGGCTGGAGCAGACTTTTCTCTAAATCCAATACTTACTTCAGTACTCATTCAGTACTCATACTTAAATTAGTACTTCTTTCAGTACTTATTTCAATACTTTTTTCATAAGGGTTGGTTAAATATATTGAAATATTATTGGAATTACAGCATAAATATTATATTCTTTAAAGTTTAAAAATTACCGTGCAATTGAAGCACTGACTGTGATAATTATTGTTAAGAGCCTCGACCCAGCGGTCTCCTGCTTCTACTGGAAATCCACAGGCATAACATTTCGTAGTGAACAGATTGTTCCAGTCTGAAACAAAATGAAGAGCAATTTAAAAACTTCCTGTTAATAACACTTATTTTTTAAGAGTGTTGGTAATTGGAAAACTTTGTCAAAATTTCATATAAATTAATAATATTTTAAAATTTGTGCTATTGGAATACCTCTTTAAACCAAGGGAGAAAAGCACCAAAAATTCCTACAATCATTGAAATGTTTTTTGACCAAATAGCAAATATATAAATATTATAATCTTACCGTTTTCACAGTACGGTAAGCCTTCTTCCAAAAAGAAAGGACTGTTTCCAAACAACTTGCCACAATGAGAGCAATTGAAACATTCAGGGTGAAAATGCTTTCCAACTGCGTTCAAGCAATCCTAGAAGAAAAACGAAGCAAAATTATAATTTTAAAAGAAATATATCTTAATACTGATTTATAGATTGAAAAACGAAAACAACTGTAACAATAAGAATGCGTTCTTTAAAATACCCTTCTAAACATATAACTAAAATTTTTATGGTCATTTTCTTAACAACATTATAATTGCTATTGTAAGAAGTTGATGATATTCAGAACTGACTAAATGTAAAATTTTAAGAATAGTTTTTTTGATCGATTTTATTGTTTTCTAATGTACAAGAATAACTTATTTTACGTTTTGTCAGTTAATAAATTTCTTTTACAAATGGATTTTTTAAATGTTTTGTTTATGAAGTAATCTTTTTAACACAATCTGTTAGATAATTGTTCTATTACATTTTTGACAAAGACGAATACACTTTGTAAAACTTCACCATTTACTGGACTCACCCATTGTAAAAATTCACAGCAGAATAATCAGTTAATCCAACTATCCTTCTTTTATAATGTTGTCTTTAATACTTTTTGTAACAATAGTTACTTCACTTTCTTTATTCAATTTACTTTTTACATTATTTCTCTCTTTTAAAATGATTTTTTCTTTTTGTTTTAATATTTTTTATAATATTAATTACTCGTAAATTTGAGTATTAAATTCACTCGTTTGTCTAATAACTATTATTAAAACATGTCTAAGAATTATTGAAATATAATTAAAAATTTTTTTAAATTTTTTGTAATAATTATCTACTTATTTGTACAATAATTATTACTCAATAATTACTAAACACCTATTCATGTTACATTTATCAATTTATAATATAACTATTCCCAATGTATTCTTTATTTATTTTTAAATTTACTATTATCAATTGTGGATTTTTAAAATTGCTTTGCATAATTCTAGTGTAAGGGCACGTGATGCTATAACAAAAAATAAAATGCAATTAGAAATTGAAGAAAAGTTTGTCAATTAAAAAGAGCGACATAATTGATCCAAAGTTCTTAAGAGCATTTGAACCTTTAAGATTTCAGAAATCATGTGGTTTAAAATTGATTGGGTCACTTGATCGTTGCAATTTTAATTTGTTGACCACTTTTCTTGTGAAGTATTGAATGAACTTAAATAGTATTTTGTGGAGACGTCTAAAATATAATGAGAAAGGTGTAAAAGTTTTAATACTTTTTAAATTAATTATTATATATCACTTGGAAATTTTCAGTTTTGACATCACTCCTAACTTCATATTTTTCTACAAATTTTAAAGTGTTTTATAATAATTAATTTAAAAGATATAAAAACTTTCTCACATAATTACTACTCTTCCTCATCATAATTTTAACATTTAAACTATTCCACAAAATACTAGCTCTCAATTCATTTGATATATTAAGATAAAAGTGGTCGACGAATTAACATTGAGACCCTAACAGTCACATGTTGTAAAGACGGCTCTATGACAACATAATGTAGACTTACGCCTTTGATTTTGCCTCCACATTTGTCACAAGGTGGTGCAATGTATTTCTCGAAACAGTATTCGCAGTAAAGTTGTCCCTTTTCTTCTACGAAGCCTATGTCTTGTAGTCCACGATTACACTGAGCGTTTCCACAGACGAAATGTTCAGGGCACCAAATTTGTCCCAAAGCTGTGATAAATGGTCCTCTGAAAAATTTCGAATGATTCGTAAATAAAATAAATGTTAAGTAACTTGTTTTCACAAGCATATTATAATTTATAGCTTTTTTCTATTTTTTCTGTTTAACTATGTATAATCTGAAGTAGTAATTATGCAAATATATCTTTCAATTCTTACATTTAAGTGTTGCTTTCCAGCCGGTAATTTTATACATTTAATTAGTTTTCATATATTTTATATTTTCCTTTTGTTGTATATATAAATGAATTTTCAATTTCTAAGAAAGTACGAAATTTTAGGGTAATTTTCATTTAATTTGTGGTAAAAGACTTTCTTTAAAACTAAATGTGCGAAATAATTTCTGTTATTTTTTACAGAAGCGCCTGGAACATCGTTAAAAAATATATTTTTTAAACACCTCCACACAAAAACACAAAAACACAGCAAGTTTAAAAAAACAAAAAAAGTGTATTCTCTTAAAACTGTATTTTGAACCAGTAACTCAATCTAGTAAATGGTTCAAAAATCTACTGTGAAGCTATAAATGCCGTAGAAAACTATTGCGCACCTGACGAAAACCTTACATGGTAAACTTGCAGCAAGCTTAAACTGCAAGCTGGTAATAAAAAGGGCTATTTTATTTGTAACTGTTATTAGTAATAAAATAGCCTATTAACATACAAAATAACCTTGCTGTAAGCTTGGCAAACTTGCAATGTAAGTTTACTTCAAGGTTGACGCAAGCTGATGTGACATGTGGGACGTAATCGAAAAGAAAATGCTCATTTCCCTAAAGATAAAAAAATTGGTGAAGCGAAATTTCAGAAAGTCGAACGAGAAAGAAACGTAAAACGTAAAAAAATCATACGCATTCTACAAGAGTCCCCATGGATACTTTTTTACGGTTGAAGTATGCTTCAACCATAAACCTTAGAATAATTATCTAATCTATATTAACCTACCCGAGTCGAACTTTTAGGCCTGTTTACCCCCTGGTAAGTATAATTTAAACCTAATCTGCACCTATGAAACCCTTGGTGTTCTTTTTCCTCCTGCATAAGTACTACTTAACTATGACAAGTCTTTTTTAAGTACTAATTGAACCTCAAACCCTGTATTGCTTCTACTACATTCTTACATTTATAAATATTATTGAAAATATAATATAGTGTAAAAAATCAAAAGTGTATGTTCTGCATTCTAAGAAATAAAAGACCGTTTCTTTTCCCTAGTTAAGTGGTATTTAACATTTTAATTTTAGTAATTGCAAGATAATTTTTAACATTTTTATGAAAACGGTATAGTGTTTAAATAATAAAAAAAACATTATAAATTTTATCATAAAAATTAGTTAAAAATTATCTTAAATATGCTGTGAGCATTTTTTTTTCTCTGGAGCCCGTCGTTTGAAGTTCAATAAGGCATCAGCACTCTGCGGTCGGTATTGAACTTCGAACGACGGGCTCCAGAGGGCCACCACATTTCGAAGTAGCAAACTTAGGTACTTTATTTTGACACAAAAACGAAGCTTTTGAACGAATAAAATATCGGTTCAAAGTTAAAATTTTATAAAATTTAAACTTGACTGGACTAAATTGTTAGTCTCAGTAATCAAGACTACTTCTTTTAGACTATGTTCATACGGATAAGTATACTAGAATTTCTGGTATTTTAAGGCCACTTATAATCTAACTGATACAAACCTTCTAATCTGAATTTTACAACGGCAACACACCGGCATTAAAGCTTGTCCATTCGTTTGTAGATTAGTGTTATCTTCATTAGCTGCAAACATCATGCAACAAAACAAATTGTTAGTAAAAATGATACATCTGTTTTCATCAAGGAAACAGTACATAAAAAACATTCAAGTCAAAATACAAAAGCAAACTTTCAGGCTCTCTGTTCAAACATGTTTTCAATAATAGCCAGTCCATTTAAGAGCAAAGCATTATAAATGAAAAATGTATTAATTATTTGGCGTTTAACAATCACAAAGTCATGGCAAGTTTACGAGGTCACAGCAATTCCATAACTCAAGACTGGTCCTATACCTGACGTAGTTATTGCAGCGAGCACATTGTGGGACACGAGATCCACTTCCTCCAGCTTGATTCAGAATACCCTTTCCGCGTTTAGGAGCACTGCTACCAGCGAAAGATCCACTCTTATTGCTACAAAGTCCGCCGACTCCAGCACCTAGATCCGGTTGGGATGACATTTTTGGTGGGTCTACTAAATTTTGGGGTTTTCCAATTGGGCAAGAGGTAATGGATTGGTACGAAGATTGGGTCTTGGATTGACACGAGGATTGACTTTGGATAGACTGGGACTGGTAAGTGGACTGGGATTTAGTGGTGCAGGTTTGGGGTTGTGGTTTGTACAACTGAACAGTGGGAGGTTTTATCCTGTTCAGGGTAAGTTGCGTAAGCTGATTACTAAGATTAGTGCGAGGCTTATGAATAGGTTCAAAGCTGCTGCAAGCATCAGGCTTTGCAGTTTGTGAAAGAGGACAGCTATTGCAGAAACTAGGAGCTTCTTCGTTTGGTAAAGGGATTTGCGGGAAAGGAATATTCTTGCCACATTGTCCTTTTAAAATTGACTTTGGACACTGGGAAGCGGACATTCCTGAAACGCTGCATGGTGCCACACAAAAGGATCCATCTCCGCAAGGAGTCACACAGACTCCTGATCCACTGCAGGTTCCAGCATCGATGCTACAACCGCCGGAACGTACTCCACAGACACCGGAGGGTTGTCTACAATTTGGCCCAGAATTATTTGGAGCCGGTGAGATGCAGACGCCTTGTCTGTCCATAGTAGGTGTGACACACACTCCTGATCTGTCGCAAGATGATGATGAACTGTTGCAGGGAACTACAACTACTCCGGTTTTTGAACCACCTTCGGAGACAGTTCTACATGGTACTACAGTGACACCGGTATTTGGACATGCCTTAGGAGTTGTTTCGACTACTTCGTGACGAATTCGACGAACTTCTGTTGATGATGAGGACGTGTTACAAGGAGGAAGCACTCTTACTCCTTGTCTTTGGATTCTCTCTGAGACGCTTTCACGAGTCGATGGACAGGGCAGAGAAGGAGAAACACTACTGTTTCGACTGACGTAACATCCTGGAGGAACTGGACTCTCTGTTATTCTCTGCACTTTCCGCTCACGTATGTGAGTATGTGAACCTTCTTCGTCTTCTGAGTAGCTAACGCATTTGGTACATCGAATATCTTTATGAGTATGTCCTGAGGGTGTATCTTCTTCAAAGTGGTAACAAACACATTCTTGCTCCGTTTTTGGTGCAGAACCATGAGATGATTGACAACAGGGAGACTCATTATCTCTTATCCTGGGTGCCTGAGCTTTTGTAAAACAGCAAGGTTCAGAAGGACCCTGAGCAGGCGATTTAGATCTTGAACATGGAGTTGGAGTTCTGCTGGGATCATACATATTGCCCTCCACTGGTCCATTTCTCATAGCAACCAAATGTTTCTGATACAAAGGTATAGTATCTGGTTTTTTTAGGCCCGTCATCATTGAGCGGTTTCCTGGGGTTCCTGGCCTAGATCTTGAAGGTGATCTTGAAGAATCCCTTAAACGATAATCAGGTGGAGGAGTTGGTAGTGGCTGTGGTCCTTGAGGCTTTTTTCTCTCTTGAACTACTTCCCTATTTTCACTGAACAGCAGTTGAGCAGGTGCACAATAACCATCATCAGCTGAAGGAGCTGTAGGGGTTTGTGATCGGCGACAACAAGTTTTGCAAGGATTAACATTTCCGCCTAGTGGTGAATATGACCTATCTGGTGCAGTTGTTAACGCAGATTGAAATGGTGAAATAGGTCTATGCGGACAAGGAATTGGTGGCAATGAGGGCTCGCAGGTGCATTGGCAAGTTTCTTCGTATGTAACTTGGGAAGTGTAAATTTCCTTGCAACCACTTTCATCGTTACTAAGTGAACAGTAAGATTGATCAGGTGCTGTGGTTAAAGCTTTTACCATTTCAGACTTCCATTCTTTGGGAACAGTATTTTGAACATTGGAAGATGAAATTGGTCGCGAACCACTTTCAGTTTGACTAATGAATTGCACTTGTTTTTTGCAAGATTCTGTGGTACCTTGTGATTCCTGAGTCTTCTGACCATATTTGGTACAAAGACGACGTTCTTGGAGGGTTTGACGCTTCTCGGGAGCTTGTTGATCTCTCAAACTCTTATGAACCTGTACTTGTTCACGCAAACTTCTTCGTCTTTGTTCTTCCATATCTTGATGTTCAAAATTTTTTTGAATGTTGATTTCTTCCCTCATCTCTTTAAAACGCTCTTCACGACATTGGCAGCAAGGTTCATCTTTCTCAAGTTTAACATCGATAATGTGTTCTTTCGGTCGTCCTTCTACATCAATGTCAATTATATGTTCCTTTGGACCTTCTAATTGAATATCAATTATTCGCTCCTGAGGACAGCAAGTATGTTCGCAAATAAACTCACGTTCTTCACTGAAACAAACTCGTTTCTGTCGTTTCTCTCCCTCTTCTTGGGAACGACATTCCTCCTCTTGTCTCTGCTGTTCCAAACGCCTCTCTTCTTCTTGCTTGCGTTTCCGTTCCTCAGCAGCCATTCGCTTTCTTTCCTCTTCTTCACGTTGTCTTTTTTCCCTTGCTTGTTGCTCTCTTCTCTCTTCCTCCTCTCTTCTTTTTTGTGTTTCCTCCTCATCTCTTTTAGCTTGTTCCATCATTTGTTGGGTATCGATTTTAGATGATAAAATTTCTGAAGATTCCACTACGCTTCGATGACATGAAATATTTTCTACTTCTCGGTCAACAGTTGATGATCTGTGACATGTTTGTTCCCAATGTCTTTGTTCCACTTTAGGCTTTGGTTCTGGTTCAACACTAGACCTTATTTCTCTATCGGGGGAAACTAATTCCACCGTTTTTTCATAAGTAGTCGTTTTTTTAATATGTAAGTCACCTACATCCTCTTCCTCCATTTCCGTATAAAGATCGTGTTCACCATCTATTCCCTTCGGACATACAGCCACGTCCGGCGGTACTAGTTTTGACAAATCCCTAACTTCAGTGTCCGAATCAATCTCCATTGTTCTCGACTGCGATTGCGGCAAACGAACACAAGCGTGTACTTCTACATCTGGTTTTGGCGTCTCAACTCTTTCTTCAGGTTGACAAATTTGCTCTTGATAGTCGCGTCTTTCCTCGTAGGTCGTCTGGGTGCCGCTTCCTCCATCGCAAACACATTCCCGTCGACAAATTTGACGTCTGCAAACAGTACGACTACAAACTGGTTTTGGTGGCTCTGGTGGATTAACTGGGTATGCCTGTTGGTATAAATTTGCCCCGGTAGTGACAGTTGCTGTCCACGGTCTAGGGATCGGTTGGGTGATGCGTGTCGGTGTCAAAGATCTTCTGATGCTATCAGTAGAACTTGCCCTCGAATCGCAACGGGTTTGTCGAGAATCTTTTCGGGCTTCTCTGAATAATTCCACTCTTCGATAAACTGGTCCAGGGCAACTAACCTGGTCCATCTTTGTCTCAAACTGACAGGAATCTCTGGATTCCTCGTAAGTTTCTACAAAACTGTTTCTCCTACTGTGATCCCTACTACTGTCTTCAATACTACCGCGCCTTTCGTAAACGTTTTGTTTTGCACGTCGATCAAGTGCTGGATTAGGATCAATATATAAAGGACTCGCAGTAGGATAAGTTATCTCTTCAATTGGTCGCTGTGGTGGCCAAACGTGAGACTTTGGTTTTGGAGTAGGCGGTTTTTCAATAACAAATCGTGTAACCTCCTCAGTAAATTCGTAAGAGTCCTCCTCGTAAGATTCTATATATTCTCCAAGGAAAGGGATAAGGAACAAGGATGGTAAATTAACATACACACACAAATTTCATGCATTTCGTAAGCGAGAAAAGAGGTGTTATATGAGTTACAAAGAACAAAGAAAAACAAAGAAAATTGTTGTCAGTATAAGCATGTTAAACGATATTTACTCATGGACACTACGTATTTCAACACTTCAAGTGACCATGAGTAATTTGCAGAAAACTATAATAGCTAAAATTTTTATAGAATAATTCGCAAAAAAATCTTATAACTTAAACTTAAAATTTAGTGGTTTATGATAAATTGTATTGTAAGAGGAATTCCACTACTTCAAAACATTTGCATTGTTGACGCAAAAACTGCAAACTGCATTATTAGAAAAAGTTTTTAAGCGCGATCGATTTGCAATAATAATTATGGATTGGCAGCTGAAATGCGACACGAAGGAAATGAGCATTAAAAGATTTGATAAAACAAATATATGTCAACTTTTTTATTTTAAATTTAAAACTTTATTTTGGTCGTTGCAAAAAATGGGTCTGAAATATTTTCAAGAATTAAAAATCTGTTTCGTATCATTTGGAGAAAATCAGTTGAGAGCTACCACGCTCACGCGAAGGAGAGGGAGAAAGGTCTTGGTTTCGGGTTGAAAGATGAAGGAGCTGAAAAAAAACAGATAAGAAAACACGAATTATGGAGTGAAGTTGACAAATTTAATTAAGAGAAGATTTTACTATTCTTAAAGCAAGGAAAATTAAAAATTGTTTTTTAGATCATTTCTTAGTTAAAAGTAAGAAATGACTTGGGAACTGATTCCAGTAATGATCTCAAAGAAGATAAATTATGGAATTGTAAATCAATACAAGGTAAATTGGCATCCAAAGATAAGTTCATAATAGTCGAGACCATTGCGGCTGGCAGCTCTCAACGTACCAATCGCGACTCGTCACCGACATTTTGGATTAAGAAATGATAAAATAAAGGGAAAATGGAATGTTTAATAGATGAGATAAAAAAGCCATGAATTAATAAACTCTATCGCACTAGCGATGCCAAAATTGAGGCTGACGTTTATAGGACAAAGTCAAAAAAGAAGCCAAAGCGATTTGGCACGGTCAATTAGTTTCAATCTATCGTCATACCTTTGAAGGAGGAACTTTTTGGCTTGGGCAAGGTGGAGTATAACCGACCTATTCAAATAATACAAATCGGATTCAAGGTTAGGTCACCCATCGATTGAAAAAAATGAGTACAACATTCCAGAATCGCCAGCTTTTTTTGGATTGGAAGTTGAAGAAAATGAAAAAGTATCTGGTGATTCTTGAAAGACTTGTAATTTTCAGAGAGCTTAAACCACTGTTTTAAATAATAAAGGGGTATCTTAATGTTAGTGAAATATTTAACTCACCAGTCACGTTATGACTCTGTTGTCGTGGGAGAGTGCAACTTCCGGAATTGTACGTTGGTGTGTTAAGGCTGGACCCTCCGTAAATTTTTGAACCGCCGATGTTGTTCGATGTCGGAGCCTGGTGAAAATATCACTAAATTAATAAGATTTAATGGTATTTCAATTTTCGTTCAACTTCGCAAACTAAATAAGGCAATTTTCCGCTGGCAAAGTAAGAGGAATAAAATTCTTCTTCATTTTAATTTCAAAAACTTTCATCTTCTATTCCAGATCCTTTGATTCACGACTATGTTGCCATATTCTTAGTATCCAGATAAATAAATTTAATTTATGATTCAGTGCACTAATTTCACAATATAACAAACTAAAGGCACACAAACATGGTGAGTGGTTTTTGAATTGCATCAAAAAAAATCTAGACTGCGATCACACTACTAATCATCTTTTGACGATTGCATACCGAAGTTGAACTGCGTGTCCAAAGACGGAATAGACGAATGGTAATGATCGAACGAAGACGTTACCTGGACTGAACGCAAACTAGGTGAATCAACGGTTGTGATGCCAAGACGGATGGGCTGCAAAAAAGATGATACACAATGGTCACGTGCCACGCATAACTATCATTACGACAGAGATAAGCAAGCAAGATGCAATTAGTCATGCAATAAAAAAAAAAGTATTTTCCTTGAGACTAACAACTGCTTGACAATTAAGGTTAAGCTGATGAATCATTTGACTCTCAATTTAAAGAATAAAGAAAGTTACCCCGGTGGATTAAAAAATTCACTTCTTAGAAATACTATCAGTAAATATAAAAAAATCATGAAGTGATTACTATTTAGATGAAAACTGTTATATTGGAGAAATAAAGGACAAAAAAAATAAGAAAGTAAAACAATATTTGAGGATTATGAAACGAAAAGAAGATAAAGTATGATTAAGGATAAAGATTTTTCCCTGTAACCCTTTAGGCACACTTTCTCGAAAGACGTCCTAAAAATGTTAAATATGGATTTAGGTTTAAAGCGCAGGTTCAAGGCAAAATCTCCGAATTAGATTCCAAGCCCAGAAGAATTTTTTTTTTGTATAAGTTTATAGAAAAAAAGCCAAACTTAAAGAAAAAATTTATAAGTTAACAATTAAATATAATATTTGTGTTTGAACTTAGAAAATATAGCGAAGGAAACGTCCTAAGGACGTCCAAAAGAAGTTCCGATGCCCACTGGGAAGTTATTGAATTATAGGAAATGTGAATTTTCAAACATCCAATTAAAGAAAGAATTCAAGGTATAATGAACTTATTTAAAATATATCTAATTTGTTAATCACCTTGTCCGAGTGAGAATAACAGGACCTCTGAATGTTGTATGAATCATTTTTGATGTTTTTGTCCTCTGAAATGACTGGGTCAAACCGGATCTCATTGATTTCGTCTGACTTGTGGCGTGCTTTAGAGTTAGTAGGATTACGATTATAGTCAAGATCACCGTCGACGTTGCAGACCTCATTGGCACCTGTCTGAATAGTTATGGTGCTGGTGTAAGTAGTTAAGGTTCCATTGCTCTCGTTATTTTCAGAGTAGCCATTAATCTTTGACTCGACTTGATGTGACAGCCTTGGATCAGAGTTGAGACGATAGCAAGTCTGTAAAAGCGATTAGTAGCGCACAAAACACACAGAGTTAATTTCAATAAACGTACTTGTTCTTTAGAATCTTGCTTCTTTATTTTCTGAATTTTATCTGAACTCCTCTCGACACATGTGAAGCAAAAATTTCAAAATTACACTCGCACAAATTAAAGCGAGCTCTTCAATATGTTAACAAGCGATAAAAATTACAAAAGAAGCTAAACTTCTACGCATGTACCAATTTTAAAACAAACGCTATGAAAACTAACCGAGAAAGGTTGTGGTGATGATCCATGATTGCTGGCAGGCGGCGAAAGAGGTCCAATGTTTAACAGAGCTGCTGATATGGTTCCTGCTGGTGCTTTGTTGCCACTAAATTGTTATGAATTTATAATATTTCATGTTCTTCTTTTCCATATTCAAAGAAATGGGAAAATTTAATTACTTACGGAGGTACAGTGATTGGTGTAAGTCCAGATGGCGCTTGTTGCCTAGCCACCATTTTCGCATGTATATCGCAATAGAGTTTTTCATTAATATTGTAGTATCCTACATTTTTCAGTGATGTGCCACAAGTTGAACATTTAAAACAGTCCACATGTAAATTCTTGTCCTTAATTCTCACGAAGACACCACTGTAAAAATTAAAAATATATAAAAAGTGTCCAATATCTCATAAGCAAAAAAAGCAACCATAGTCATTTTCAATTATTACGGATTTTTGAATTAATCAGCAAAAAAGAAGGAATAAAGATAGAAAAGCGATTGAAAACTCACGTAGCTACGAACAACGTCTTATCCATCGAGAAAAGAGATTCACATAACAAAAGTTCTAAGAAACAACATTGAGGAAGAGTCAAGCAATAAACTAAAGATGGCACTAATTGTAAGTAAGTCCAGTAGAGTGTATTTTTGTAGAAAGCAAAAAAACATATTTTGAGTTTACGAAAAGAAGTTTGCATGAAAGTGGATTCTCAAGATGCACAATAAATGCCACGTAAGCGTCAAATTCATTAAGACGCTTACGGCTACAGTTGAAAGTGATATGAAAGAAAAACAAAAAGGCATGTCAACATCAATTACTGGAAAAATAAAAAAAGGATTCAGAGCAAAGAAAAATAACTCAAGGATATGTTTACCGACGAAATTATTATTTAATGTTTGTGTTGCTAAAATTGACAAGTGCATCGATAAAAAATTTGTTATTCTACTTCCTTTTGGCTGTAGATCAATATCCGTCTTACGCCAAGAATATAACATCCTTGAGTCATTTTGGCAATGAAATCGCCTGTGTAATTTGAAGTAACAATTACACTGATGATTAATTTTCATTTTGATTAATAATTATGTTCTGAAAGAGGTAGCTCCACTGAATTGTGAAATAACATAAAAATCAAATTCTTTCTTCATGTTCGTGCAAAATTCGAGAGAATCAAACGCAGAGCATCAGAACCTTTTTTCTTTAATTCAATCTTTTGCTTATTCAGTAACTGATACGGTTATTACTTTTTTACAGATTGATTTTTGCTCTTTGGTTGATTATTATTATTGATCTCAAATTTTCTTTTTAATTTTCGGATGCTCTGTGTGATTGGAGGACATCTAAAGAAATAAAGTAGACGTTAGAAGATAATTTGTTTGTATCTTTTGTCAATATAGTTACACGATCGCATTGTCACAGTTGTGACAAATGGGTGAATCAGAGGAAGTAAACGAAGAGGATGAATATTCTTGTCGACGTTCAATCCTCTCAATTTCTTGGAGTGAAGAGCTATCGTAGAAATTTGAAATTGTCTTGTACAAGCCTAGTGATCGACCCAGGGGTGTTGGTGACTTCGGCGAAGTTGCTCTTCCGCCAACCGCGTGGCTCGCCGAGGAGTAAAACTCCGTCCGCGAATGAACTAAGGCAACGAAAAAAAAACAGGCCTGGAATTTATTATTGCTCATTTCCTAAATTTATGGGGAATTTATCCTCTCCCGTTTCCATGAAAGGTCACCTAGTTTCACCTAATTGTCAAATTTAAATTCTTAAATACAGAGTTCTTAAATTCTTTGTTATCATTAGCAGGAATGAAGTATTATCTCTGTTTCTACTGGTTCAGATAATTATTTAGGAAATTGTAAGTCTCAGTCGATGGTGTTGACGTTGTTCAGAGCCAGGATCCGCATTTGCTTGTCTCAATCAGTGATGGACTTACACGATAAGCCTCTCACAGTCGGCGCAGATGTTCTGTCCTGGAGGCAAACTGGACTGAGGAGTTGTTGACTGTGGTTTTGTTTCTGGCGCTGCAACTGGTCTTAAACCCGCTATCGCTGGACAAGGGGGTGATACTACTCCGCTTGGTACTGGTAGGTCAACTGTTTTTTCAAAAGAGGCCATCAACATGCTTGCGATTACTTACGAAAAAATTTTCACGCCGATTTAGTTTAAGTATATAAAATTTTTATTATAGAAGACTGGGAGTGTAAATAAAAAAATAATTAAAATAATACATGAAACAAGTCATACTTGGAACGTTTGAAACTAACCAGGTTCAGGTGTTTTTGGTTCCTTATCTGCCTCTTGAACCATCTTAAAGACTTCACTATTCTCTGCATTGTAATTCTTTTCGTTTTTCTTAAAGTTGACCCTGGAATGAGATATGTAAATGGAATTTTGAAGAATTAATTTGAATTATTCAATTACCTGCGTCCAAAAAAATTGTTATTTTTTATATATATATATTCCTGAACTGCCCAAACATTTTTTGGCATAATTTCAGATCGCTTTATCATAGAAGTTTATCCTGCAAATATTACATTTTTATCATCACCCCTTTCTTAGTTGTTACTAAGGATTAAGTTTTTTAACCTGACGCATTCACCGTCAAATGCTTTTAACTGTTTTTCTTTAAAAGCAAATTGAACTGTTAAAATCAATTCTTAAATGGATTTTCATGGCCTTTAATAATATTTTAGGGTCATTAAAAATTTGTTAATTAACTTTAAAAAATTGCGAAATTAAACCTTTATTTTAACATTTGAAGACCTTCGGAAACGATTCTTTTTTTTTACAACGAAAGCTTGCCTTTTTGGCTACAAAAAACTTTAAAGGGAATTGTGGGCCTGAAAATAGATTAGGAGATACAACCCTATTGAAAATTCCCACATAGGATCCTACATGGGATTTCATATTATTTTCTGTTTAAAACTCTCTATGAAATCCTAGATTCATGTAAGAATAGATATGAAATTCCATGTTAAATCCTATATAAAATTGGGACACGGTTTAGAGTAAGATTCTATGTGGGAAACTGAAAACGAATTTTTACATTTAAATCCATATAGATAATGATGTGATTTCCTACAATTTTTCCGTCATATTTTTAAGACATTTTTCTATGTCAATTTCCTTTATAATTATCTATATAAGAACTTTAAAAAATACATTTGAGAAATTCTTGATTAAATATTTCCTATATCAAATCTTATTTAAAGTATTATATGAAATCCTAAAATAATTCCTTACATGAAATATGTAAAATCCCATATCAAATCTTTTGTCGATATAAAAATTTTTTGACGAAATCTTATACTTGGTAAACTCAACAATTTTCCTACATGAAAACTTACAACAAATATCGTACGAAATCATAGTAGATTTTTCACACAAAATCCCTGTCTAAAAGAATTTTAGAAACTTAGATAGGAATTAATATAGATTTTTATATAGGATAAGATACAGGAATTTACATAGATTTTTATAAGAGAATACAAAGGAATTCACATGAAATTAGGATAACATCTCCGCCGATGGTTGTCCACTGCCGAACATCATCGATGTCATTGATGTGCTGGGATTTAGTGGATGCTTATCCTCTGCCAGACATGGCTGTCATCATGGATATGTTCGGTAGACCTTGACGTGGTGGCGGGGCTTTTCACTAAAGGACAACCAAAACAGCAAGAAAAAATGAATTCTACAAATTCAAAGAAAGTA
>JUFY01029147.1:0-23874 GCA_001855655.1 Leptopilina clavipes | reverse complement strand
AATCTTCGTCTCAGTACTGTAAGTCTGTTTTCAATTAAAAAAAATTACTAATTTTAAATTTCAGTAGTATAAGTCAGTATGCAGTCAGACATAATAACAGAAAATATTGGTCTCAGTAGTATAAGTCAGTAATCAGGCAGACATAATAATTCGTGTAAGTAGTATAAGTCAATATTCAGTCAGACAAAGGTAATTTAAATTTTCATGTAAGTAGTATAAGTCAATATTCAGTCAGACAAAATGACTAATTTTAAATATCAGTAGTATTAGTCACAGTAGTATAAATCTTCAGTCAGACGTAGTTAATTTAAATCTTCGTCTGAGTAGTATAAATCAATATTTAGTCAGACAAAATGACTATTTTTTAATTTTAGTAGTATAAATCAGTCTTCAGTCAGACATAATAAATTTAAATCTTTGTTTCAGTAGCATAAGTCAGTCTTTAACCAGACATAATAGCAGAAAATATTGGTCTCAGTAGTATAAGTCAGTAATCAGGCAGACATAATAATTCAAATAAAAATATGCAAATAATAAATTCAAACAATTGCGCACCGAAAAAATGACAAATAAAATTGATACAAAAAAAAGGAATAATAAATATAATTTTTTTTTAACTTTGAAAAATAATTGAATGAATATTTTTCGTGTTTGAAATATTTTTTCCAACATGAGGCAATAAATTTTGGGTTAAAATAATTTCAAAAATCGCGTTAACGTGAAATGTATCATTTAGTATTCCTGTAAAAGAAAATTATCATTTAGTAAATGATAATCAAGTGAAAATCATTTCATAAATGATTTTTCTCTTAATAAAAAAGTTTTGTGACAAAACAATTTTTTTTCGGCATTTTGTTGAATTTTTTTATTATCACACAGGAAATAATGCGTACATTAAAAATATAACGATAAATCTTTATTATTTACTGTAGGACGATATGAAAAATATTTAAAAAAGTAGAAAATTGTTTTTTTTTGGGAGAAAACATTTATTTAACAACGCAATTAACTATTATTGTAGTTAATAGTTAATAATTATTAATCTATATTTATTGCTTTACTATATACGTTATAATAAATAACTATTTGGAAACAATTAAATTCTGTAAAAATAGAAAAAAAAATTAAAATCTTCTTCTGGAAAAATATTTAATGATGCGTGAAAAATGAAAATTAAATTTATTTTCAGTTCCGTTGAAATATAATGAAATATACGAAAGTTTGGAAAACTATGACTTTTCCTCCTCTTTTTCCAACGGAAGCAATTTTCCACTGATATCCACAAAGTGAAAAGATTTAAGTTCCTAAACCCATTGACTGTAGTAAGGGTTACTAAGGTCATCCAAACTAGGTAAGAAAAAGGTCCGGAAAAGGTAAAGCGCGCCAAGGATAAAAAGTCCAAGTCAAACAGAGAAAAACTTTCTCGAATTGTAAAGCGTAAGAAAAGATAAAGTCCGCGGTTAAAACTCAAAAAGAACTTCCGTGCTTTAAATATCATTCAACTTTAATTCCATTTACATCTACATAATGGTTTCCCTCCTTTTTTTCGCTAGAGTGACCAACAAATAAACTGGAAAAATTATTTTTCCATTAAACACAATATTAAACAAAATACATCACTCGCGTTTTTATTTTCATTTATTTCGAAATTAATTAAAACCCCTATTTTCCTTTTTATTTCTGAATCAATAATTCTCGAATATCACCGAAAAAAACAATTGTCAATATTATTCTCGTCACAGCAACTTTTCCTCTTATATTTTAAACACTAGAGTATTTTTATCTAATTGAGAGGAATTTCCTGTTTTACAATTGAACATGAAGCAAGGAGAAATAATAAAAGTTATATTTTACTTAATATCCTTCTTCAAATTGTTGAAGAAATGAATTGAAATGAATTGTTTTGAAACAAGAAAGCAAAAGTCGCTCATCATTATATACAAATAGGTCAAATTTCGGTATTTCCGCTTTGTTATTATTGGATCAGTGCAATAAAACACAGGGTTAAGATTAAGAGGGACGATTCGTGGATGGGCATACCGGGGCACTATTTGGAATTCAGAAAACGCGTCGGTTCGTTAGCCGGGGGCTTGATATATCCGGACAGACGTACGGACGTGCGGTTGTCCCATGTGCCATCCACCCTCTCCCAAAAACTCTTGTTCAACCCCGAATTCTTTCCTTTTCTCCCCTTTTCGCCT
Source organism: Leptopilina clavipes (assembly GCA_001855655.1). Classification (NCBI taxonomy): domain Eukaryota; kingdom Metazoa; phylum Arthropoda; class Insecta; order Hymenoptera; family Figitidae; genus Leptopilina; species Leptopilina clavipes. The sequence continues at coordinate 21,673 of JUFY01029147.1, read as the reverse complement.
CACCTATAAAAAGGCATGTGTGTATGTATGTACATATATATATATATATATATGTATTTAGCAGAGAGAAAGCCCTCCCCCCCTCCTTTACCTACTCACCTTCCCATACATCCAAATGCAACCCATACAAACCTATTCCCGTGGTGGCATGAATAATCCATGAGGATGGAAATTAAAGACGATAAATGCGCACCGAATGAGACAGCCGCCCGCGAGGAAAGGGAACCATGACTTTATGGGATTTTAATTCAGGGTCCGCAGGAAAAGCTTTTCGAGTATGAGAATAAGAGAGTGAAGCTGATCGAGATATAGAACGTGGAATATAGGTATATGTATATAAAGCCGGCTCGAAATCCGCAGAAACCGGTGTAATGGCATCACGTGCGGCGAGAGAGCGGGAGAGAAAAAGAGAGAGGGAGAGAGAGAGAGAGTGACGTCTTGTGTAACGTCACCGACTCATTAACCCTCTCCTTACTTTCTTGAGTAATTAATCATAATATAAAAGACCCATTGTGACTAAGCAACCGAACAACTCTTGAGATGTGTTTAGAGAACTTTTAATGTCTTGCTAACGTCTTTCTATTTCCCGTTCCATTGACATAAACCCAAGCCACACTTATACCAGAATAAATTAATAATTAAACGCACAATTAAATTAATTCTCCTATAAGAATTTTTTAAAATGATAAAAGTACTGTAAGTCTGTTTTCAATTTAAAAAAATTACTAATTTTGAATTTCAGTAGTATAAGTCAGTATGCAGTCAGACATAAATTTTTAATAATTGTCATTTTCGTCTCTTGTCAGTAGTAAAAGTTCGATTGAGCCAGACAAAACATTCAATTCTGAGAAATTTTCGATTTCAGTAGTTTAAGTCACTTTTAAGTCAGACATAATTAACTGAAATCTTCGTCTCAGTACTGTAAGTCTGTTTTCAATTAAAAAAAATTACTAATTTTAAATTTCAGTAGTATAAGTCAGTCTTCCGTCAGACATAATAAAATTGAATTTTCGTTTCAGTAGTATAATAAATATTAAGTCAGACAATGACTAATTTTAAAATTTCAGTAGTATAAGTCAGTATGCAGTCAGACATACATTTTTAATAATTGTCATTTTCGCTCCTTGTCAGTAGTAAAAGTTCGATTAAGCCAGACAAAACATTCGATTCTGAGAAATTTTCGATTTCAGTAGTTTAAGTCACTTTTAAGTCAGACATAATTAACATGAAATCTTCGTTTCAGTACTATAAGTCTGTTCTCAATTTAAAAATATTACTAATTTTGAATTTCAGTAGTATAAGTCATTCTGCAGTGAGACATAATAACTTGAAATCTTCTTTTCAGTATTTTAAACAATTTTAAATATCAGTAGTATAATTCTGTTTTTCGTCAGACGTAGTAATTGAAATAGTTGAAATATTTGTGCGGCAATAGTAGATAATATTTTCTCTCATTGTATCAATACCTATATATGGTTAAATAACTTTATCATTTTGAAATATATTTTATTTCATCCATTTGATGGATGAAATATTGTTTTTTTTTATTTTGCATTATTAATAAAGATACGAGATTTCTTATAATCGAGAAAGCAACGAACTTCCGTTTTCTTTTTTTTTTTCTTTTGACTGGGGGTTATTTTTATGTACGACAGAATGGAAGAAAAAACACACACCTTTTTAAGATAAATTGATTCTTCCTTTTGAGAAAGAAGTAGGTTGAATCAAGGATCATACATCATGTAGGGATACGATTTTATACTCGACGGATAAAGAATTTTATTTTTCATGAATGAAAGAAAAAGAATAAAATATTTTTCCTTTTATATAATTCAAAAAAAAAGAAAGTTAATAAATTTTTTAAATTTGACTGACGAATGATAGTTTCTAATCATACAGCGAACAAAAATAAATAAAAATAATAAAATTTTAGAAGTAATTTTATTTTTATTTACATAATTTATTTATTTTTCATAGACGTTTCTAAATGTTTTCCTATGATTGAAAAATTTTTTTTTATTTAAGATAATTCCTCTTAAATTGAAAAAAGAGGAAAATACTCTCAATTTGATAGAAATAGGTACTTTAGTGTCTAAATAGAAGAGGAAAAACTTGCTGTAGTATAATTAAATTGCTGAATAATTTAATTTATTTATCCCTCTTCTTTATTGGATTTTTTTTTACAATTTGTATATAAATTTTTTCTACGCAAAACATTTGAATTTTCTTTTCTTTTTTTTATTCTCCGCTATATGAAAAAATTCGTTGTACTATTTTATTATGAAAAAAAAATTTTTAATCACACTTACCAGTGGTGTACATTGCGACTCCCTTTAATGTGACGGGCTCAAGGATAACAGGATCACTGCGTCCTTTTGCGTTGACGGCATAAATTAAAAGTCTGTAATTTCTGCCTGGCTCCAATCCAGGAATTTCGAAAATTGGTCCAGAATAACCTGCAGTGCGATTTATGTAAATCGTGTTCATATGCTCATCATTATCTTCACTAAATACTTCCAGTTCGAAACTTGTCAACGGTAATCCACCATCAAAACCCTCATTACATCTCACGATTAACCAGTCAACTTCTCTTGAATCCTGAGTCTTAAATTCATCATGTCCTGTCACAAAACAATTTAATTTCATGTTATCATCAGCAGCAGTCATTCAATTTTCAGCAGGAAAAATATTTTTAATATAAATATTAAATTTTCCAATTTATAGAAATTTTCCAATTTCCAGTAATAATTTATCACTGTAGTAATATTAATATTAATAACATGTAATATTTTACTTTTTTATTATTCTTTGTTCCAAAATTAATTTTACTTGTGTTTATTGATTTTATAATTTACAGTTTTTTTTTTATTTTCAATATACGCGGTAAATATTTATCAAAAAGAGAAATTTAAATATTGTATATTTTTAACTGATGAGTGATTGAAAGTAATCGAATGAAATAGTGGAGGGAAAATAATAGTTGAACAAGGATCATTGATCTTTGTCATCAGTAACTCGTTATTTAATCAATTTAAATGATTTATTTGAATGTAGAGAGTTTCTTTCTTTAAATAAAATAAAAGTCAACAAACCAAACATGTAAAAAATTCACGAAGCATTTTCTCCATCGTTTATAAAGACTGGGATCAATATTGAAAGAAATATTCATAAGGGACAATAATAGTCATAAATGAATATCTTAAACTTCGTTTGAAATAGAATCACTTCCTATATTTGGTGAATATGTGCTAATTTTTTTTTTCAATGGAAATTCTCTCTTATTAATAAATTGTGGTACTAATAAATTAATCTGGAAAAATTTCTAATTTCAAAACAGGTAAAATAAATTTTTTTCAGATCAATTCACAATGGAAGAAAATAGACATTATAGTGAATTATTTATTTTTAGATATATACTTTATTACTGAAATAAACAACTAATTGATTTACATTACTTATTTATTAATATTGAGCATACATTTTTGACGAAATTCTTAGTACGAGTGGTAAAAGTCAATATTTGTCAGACAAACAGAAATAATCCGGAATCAATTTTTAATCGTTTCTCTCTATTATTAAATAATGAATCAATTTATATAAACAAAAATAATTCTAAAATTCTATTCTCAATTAACCTTTTTTCATTAAATTGAGTAAGAAAATTGTATCAATGAAAGTTTATATTAATCAAAAACAAATTTAAACTGCATTTTTTTAGTAGTAAAGGAAAATAATAGGTCAGACAAAAATTCAGTAGTATAAGTCAGTCTTTTGTTAGACAAAATGAAGAATTTCAAATTTCATTAGTAAAAGTAAGCCTTCAACTGAACATAATAAATTTTCAACTGAACATAATAAATTTACATATTGGTCGCTGTAGTATAAGTCAGTATTTAGTCAGACGTAATAATTTAAATACTTGATAGCTTTGTTTTAGTAGTAAGAGTCCGTTTTAGTAAAACAAAACATTCAATATAAAGAATCAGTAGTAAAAATCAGTCTTTAGTCCGTCATTGTAGTTTAAATACGTATAATATTTGTCTCAGCAATTAAATTATTAATTAAATTAATTTAGTCAGCCGAAACAGTCAATTTTTTATACAATTTTAAATATAAGTAGTGTAAATCAATCGTCAGTCGGACAAAATCACTAAATTTGATTTCAGTAGTATATGTCAGTCGTCAATCAGACATAAATTGAAATTTGGGTCTCAGTAGTATAAGTCAGCCTTCAGTCGGACAGAATCACTAAATTTGATTTCAGTAGTATATGTCAGTCGTCAATCAGACATAAATTGAAATTTGGGTCTCAGTAGTATAAGTCAGCCTTCAGTCAGACAAAATCACTAAATTTGATTTCAGTAGTATATGTCAGTCGTCAATCAGACATAAATTGAAATTTGGGTCTCAGTAGTATAAGTCAGCCTTCAGTCAGACAAAATCACTAAATTTGATTTCAGTAGTATATGTCAGTCGTCAATCAGACATAAATTGAAATTTGGGTCTCAGTAGTATAAGTCAGCCTTCAGTCAGACATAAGACCTTAAAATACGTAAAATATTCGTTTCAGTAGTAAAAGTCAGCCTTCATTCAGACATAATCACTTGATACCTTCGTCTCAGTAGTAAGAATCAATTTAACAGAACAAAAGAGTCAATTTGAATAATTATTGGATTTTATTACTATAAGTCAGTCTTTTGCCAGACAAATTAAATTCAAATCTTGCTCGCAGTAGTATAAGTCAGTATTTAGTCAGACATAATAATTGAAATACTTGATATTTTTTTTAACAATAGCAAGAGTCCGTTTTAGTCGAAAAAAAATACAAAAAATACAAACAAAAAATTTTTAATTCAGTAGTAAAAATCAGTGTTTAGTCAAACATAATGTAAATTAAATTACTTGAAATATTCCCTTCAGTAGTATAAGTCAGTCTTCGGTCAAACTTAATAATTTTTAAATATACTTATTTCCGTCTCATGTAGTAATTGTTTCGTTAAGTCAGAGAAAACTGGCAATATTTTCATCAATTTGTATTTCAGTAGTATAAGTCAGTGATTAATCAGACATTTGTTGTTTATGTTCGGAATTCCAAAGCAAAGTGATACGTAAAATGAACGAAAATTATCAATGGAATTCGATTGGAATTCCACTCTCTGGAGATTCTTCTCCTATAAGTGGTAAAACTCAACGATATAGTCAGACGTAAAATTGGATCAATATTTTGATGGTAAAGGTGGTAATATATAGGTGGTAAAGGTCAACAAAACGAGTGATGGGGGGGGGGTAGGGGTTTATATAACAATAGTGGGAGTTTACATAAAATAAGTTATTGCCTTATTGGAAATATGGGAGAATTTTTTTTCTTTCATCTTACCCATTCGAAATGAATATGGTCCTGTTGACTGGAGGGCCGAGCAATTTTGCAATGTGTATGGCTTCCCAGCGACAATGATCTGAAATAGACAGGGTGTCTTTTGCACTCCTATTCGATTCCTCGCCCAGCACGCAACTGTCCCATAGTCCATGTCATTTACAGGTGTGTAATTCAATCTCGAGCCATGCCAATTGTTTGTAATCAATCGCAAATTTTTCACCTGAGTATATCGCGTGGGTGGGACATTCATCATTTCACCGGAATTATTAAAAGTCCAATGAAACGTTAATGGTGGGGGTTTCGATTGAACGCCACAAATCAACGATATTGTCTCATGTTTCAATGCACCAACGACTTGCGTTGACGAACCGTCTTTACACATCGGCGAATCTAAAAATAGAAAATTCACATTTTTTTTAGTGTTATAAAATTCATTTAGAAAAAAAATTATACACAAAATAACAGGAGAAGAGGGGGAGAGGGGAGAATATGTAGAAAAGTCAGTCCCAAGGGGAAATTTTAGGAGATAATGGCGCCATTGATCCAGAAATACAATCCAATATCAGAACCAATATTGATTGTAAACGCAAAGCGTTGGAAGCACATTTCCGCTTGGGATTTCGATAGTCCCTGTGTAATTTCTATAATGTCGGGTTGGTTGTATTAATCATGGGCGGGAAGGGTATTGATTTTCAACTCACACATCACTTCCAGTGTGACGGGTCGGCTGGTTGCTTTTCCTTCGGTGTTGGTTGCCGTACACGAATATTCACCGGCCGAACTCTTTGTCACGCTTTGAAGAACGAGAGATTGTCCCCCAGGTAGTACAATGCCGGCAGTGATATTTTGATGAAGCTCTTTGCCGTCCTTATACCATCCAAGTTTATAGGCCTTTGGATTGGCCTTGACGTCACACTCAAAGTAAACATCGTCACCCTCGTTTATGTCGTTCGCCAGTAAACTTGAACCTAGTCGAATTGTCACCACTGGCACATCTACATAATCATTTTTTGTTAAATTTCTTTATATTTTTCCCAACAATTTTTTTTACTTATACATTATAATTCGAACCCAAAAGATACGAATTAACTTTTACTATATTTATCACCGAGAAAAAAGTATAATCTTTATTTTAGCGGACTTGTTTTACTCTTTTTAATACATTTTTCCCTTATTATTATTATTATTATTATTATTATTATTATTACTATTATTATTATTATTATTAGTATTATTATTATTAGTATTATTATTATTATTATTATTAGTATTATTATTATTATTATTATGATTACTATTACTATTATTATTATTATTATTTTATTATTTTGAATTTTTAATATTATTATTATTAATTTTCAGAAATGGTAAAAGTGAATAAATTGGAATTTTAAGTAAAAAGAACGGTAGTGAAACACTATTCGTGCAATTATCAAAGAGTAAATTTTTTTTTTTTCTCTTTTTTTTGTGTGTGGAAAAATGAATTTTGTCCGCATCAAATTTTTTACTGAATGGTACTCTTCTTGGATGGGTGCACTCCTCGAAATTCAATAGGAGATCGTTGGATCTCTCAATAGTAATACTCTCGATAGTCATTGAGAACAAACCACTTGTATTTTCAGTAGATTTCTTTTTTTTCGAGAGTTAAATCGTTAAATGGAATAGTGCCTTTAAAATGTAGTTGCAACTAATATTTTAATAATTTTAATGAAACCGTTTTATTAAAACATATGTAAAATATATAAATTATAAAAATAAATATATATTCCTCTCTAGTATCAATATATACAAATATTAGTTTCTCTGTTTCTTTTTCCTTACTTTTTATTATTTTGTTTTTCTCTTTGAAATGAATTTTAAAAATGATTTTCGAAAAAATTAACTATAAAATAAAAAAAATGTAATATTGATTAACGATGTAATTTTGCTTACAGTGAATGACAAGGAGCCATTTATCCTCGAGGGCGCTGTCTGGTATCACATTATTCTCAGCTCGACAAGTTAAAAACTTGCCGTTATCTTCAATGGTTGGTACGTAACTCAAAACACTTCTTGATAAATTTACATTTTCTGCAAACTACCAAGAACTCAGTGTCACGTGAAAAAAAATAAAGAAAAGAATAAGAAAATAATTTTGAGATAGAAAAAATTTTTTAATATATAAGTGCGAATAAAAGAAGGTAATATTCACATTTCTTGCCATGTGCTTCACGTGATTGTTGCCCTTCCACCATGTGATTGTTGCCTTTGGCCGCGATCCCAAACTCTCGCATTCAATCTCATAGGTCCGCAAGGCAGACAAATGGGGCGTTTTGTTAGTAATGTTCACCATTAACGGCTTAACTGTAGAATAAGTCAGAATTTAGTCAGACAAAATAGTCGATTTTAAGGAATTTCAGAATATTAGTAGAATAAGTCAGAATTTAGTCAGACGAAATGGTCAATTTTAAGAAATTTCAGAATATTAGTAGAATAAGTCAGAATTTAGTCAGACAATTTTAAATTTAATTTTTAGTCTGGTAAATTTTAAGGAATTTCAGAATATTAGTAGAATAAGTCAGAATTTAGTCAGACAATTTTAATTTTAATTTTTAGTCTGGTAAATTTTAAGGAATTTCAGAATATTAGTAGAATAAGTCAGAATTTAGTCAGACAATTTTAATTTTAATTTTTAGTCTGGTAAATTTTAAGGAATTTCAGAATATTAGTAGAATAAGTCAGAATTTAGTCAGACGAAATGGTGAATTTTAAGGGATTTCAGAATATTAGTAGAATAAGTCAGAATTTAGTCAGACGAAATAGTCGATTCTAAGGAATTTAAGAATATTAGTAGAATAAGTCAGAATTTAGTCAGACAATTTTAATTTTAATTTTTAATCAGGTCAATTTTAAGGAATTTCAGAATATTAGTAGAATAAGTCAGAATTTAGTCAGACGAAATAGTCGATTCTAAGGAATTTAAGAATATTAGTAGAATAAGTCAGAATTTAGTCAGACCAAATGGTCAATTTTAAGGAATTTCAGAATATTAGTAGAATAAGTCAGAATTTAGTCAGACGAAATGGTCAATTTTAAGGAATTTCAGAATATTAGTAGAATAAGTCAGAATTTAGTCAGACATTTTAACACGAAATATTCGTCTCAGTGATAACTGTCAATTAAAGACAGGAAGAAACAGAAAATTTTAAAACCCAGTAATATAGGTCTGTCTTTAGTCAGACATAGTAACTTTAAATCCTTGTCACAGTAATATAAGTAAGTCTTTAGTCAGACATGCTAACTTGAAATCTACTTTCAGGAGTATAAGTTAATCTTTAACCAGACACAACTTGAAATCTTAGTAGTATAAAGTCTCAGTAGTATAAGTCATTATTTAGTCAGACATAACTTTCAAATAATTGAAATTTCACACGTCCTACTATAAAAATTTCTCTACAATCACTCAAAATGGTAACATTTCAAGTAATTTTGAATATCAGTAGTATAAATCAGTCATTTGTCGGACTTCTAATCATCCAATGAAATTGAATCGCAAACCTATCGGAAATTTGATTAATTTTCTTTAGAATATTGAATATTATTCAAAAAAAATATTTTTTGAATATTCAAAAAAGGGAATTTTTATTCTCATAACAAATTGCATATATTTTTGAATAAATTTAATATTATCTAATATTTATGAATATTATTGTTTTCTATATTTTAATTTTTATCTTCTATATTAAGAGGGAGAAAGTTTTTTAGTGTCTCATCGCTAAATATATACTCACGATTAACTGTTAAAATAATTTCCGACGCCGTTGGCTTTGTGAGATGACTATTGTGCGCTTTGCAGATAAGACGAGCGCGTTGAAAGTCTCTGGTGACTTTTTGAATGTCCAAACGATTTACCGTTGTTTCGCCCACTTCTGATTTGTAACTATCATCGAGTATTTTGTCCTCCAGGTACCAAACAACATGAGGTGGAGGCCTTCCACCAGTGACTTTACAGACTAGAGACAGCTTACTGTCCTCGTTGAAAGGATGCAGTATGTTGGCCAAGTTTCCTGAACTCGTATAGATCAACGGTGTCTCGGGTGGTACTAATTACAAGAAGGAGAAATTTCGACTAAAGAAACTTTTCTTTGCTCGTTTGTTATTTGCAAGCGACATTAACTTACATAAAAGATAGTTACGTAACTATATTTCTCTCTCTCCCTCTCACTCACTCTCTCTTTCTTTCTTTCTTTCTTTCTATCTCTACTTTTAGATAACTAGCACAGAAATCTTTTCTCCCACTCCAAAAGACTTATCAAGAAAGTATGACAAAAAATTTTTTACCGTTTTTAACTTTTCTTGACGAATTATGTTCAATCGAAAAATTTTAAATTGCTACATTTTTACAATTTTTTATATATATTACACTGAAAAAAATATTTCTTTGATTCAAATAACCGTCTATTATCAAAGTAAATATTTACTTGAATCAATTACTTTTTATTTAAGTCAATTAAATTGTATGTTTGAACCAATAGTTTCAGTATTTGAAGGAAATACCATTTAATTTATTTAAATAACAATTATTTGATAGGAAATACCATTTAATTTATTTAAATAACAATTATTTGATAGGAAATACCATTTAATTTATTTAAATAACAATTATTTGATTCAAGATGGAAAAGTTAATACAAATTTGTGATTGGTAAAGGTCAATGGAAATTAAAGAAAATTGCATTTTCAGTAGTAGAAGTCAATGATTGTCAGTCTGCAATAAACAATTTTATGTGTTTCCTGATTCACCTTTTTTTCTCATTTGATAATTGAAAAGGCTTTTAAATTCAATTGTCAGTAGTAAAAGTCAACTCTAGTCGGACAATTCGATAGTAGTAAAAGTTGATAAAAGGCAGGCAATGGTAATAAACAATTCTTATTAGCACTATGGGGAAAAATCGATTCTTATTAGATATTAAATATTTATTACATTTGCTATTTCATAAATGCTTCATTACTTTATTATATTCGATTTTTACTATAGTTAATTATTAATTATCTGAATGATAATATTTTCAGTGACAATTAGTTCTTTAGTGATGGAAAAATCAATATACTCGTTAGAAAATAAATATGGTTGAGAACAATCGAGACGAATAATTTTTTATTGTTTTTGTTATATTTAGTGAAAGAATATGAAAAAGATTTTCTTTTTTCTTTTACTTACCAATAACGGTGAAATTAATTTTGTTATTTTTCGTTGGCTTGTTACGAAAATCAACACGACAGGTGTAAAAGCCTTCGTCCTCGGGTAAGACCGGATTAATTTCTAAAAACGCTGGCTTACTATTGGTTCGCATTTTTGCCCTGTCACCGAAAATTTTTTGATTCGACCAAAGTTTTGCCTCGGTGATTAATGTTGAACGTGCATCAACGCTGTAGATGGGCTCGCCACCATTTTCATTTTTATACCAGAAGACCATAAAAGCCATCTCGTTTCCTTTCTTGGGTGTGAGATCACATGGTAATTTCGCTGAGTGTTCAGAAACTGCCACCACATCTAGTGTCGGTACTAAAACAAATTAAAGGAAGTGCATCTTAATAAGAATCTCACAAATGCATTTCAAGATTATCAAGATGCTTTCAACAACCTCGAAACTTTTAAGAGCGAGCTCGCAATTATCTTATTTTTTTTCTTTTTTTCATTAAATGGCCTCTAGCTTTTACTATGCTTTAAGGAGAAAAATTAACTTTCTTTCAGATTCATTCATATTTTTTTCATATTAAAAATGTTTCGACAAAAATTAGTTGTGAATTCGAGAAAATGACATGAGTCATTCTCTCGTTATTCTCATTTCTCGTCTGTCAAGAAAAAATAATGTTTCGAATAACCAAAAATCTGGAAATTCTCAAGCAATTTCAAGAGATTGTTAATAAACCATTAAATTTTCCTAATTCTCTGAATTGATAATAATTCGATTTTATGTCGAAGAGTTATAATCTCGAAGGGGGGGCAGGGAAATTGAGAAAATAGAAGAAAACGGTTTTAATCAACATTTGAGTTTCATAAGAGTTCTGACCTTTATATTATATTCTTCTGCTGGAGTGATGTAACCAAAGGAAGAGGACGACTATAAATGGTGTATATATATAGAGAGAGTTCTCAAGTAATCGAGAAAAAGGGTCATCGCCTTTCTCTTTTCTATTGGAAAAAGAAACTGCCGGGGGTTTTCGTTAAAATAGAAAGGGTCGAAAAGGAACCTCAATGCCATTCTGATTGGCCGGCAAGATTCGAGTCTGTAAAAAAAAGGAGCGTGACGTCCTCCCCCCCCCCCCGGTACCATCATCATCCCACAGGACACTCTTGCTATTCATTCAATCTCCACGTTTCTACGCTATTTCGCCTATCGCTATCGTTCTGATAGAAACTGAGGCATTAGTTCATTCATTGTTAGAAGAAAATACGAACCAAAATCGAGAAAAACTCTGCACGATTCAAGAAATAATTATCTCAATTCAATTAATTTTTTTTCTCCTTTTCGATTCTTTTCATTTATCTTTCATTCTATTTGGTGTTTAATTCAACTTGTTATTGGTAATTATTTTGTTTGAAAATAATATTGTTAAAAATAATATTGTTAAAAATAATATTGTTAAAAATAATATTGTTAAAAATTATATTGTTAGAAATAGTAAAAAATTAAAAGTGGAACAATTCAAAATTTAATTAATTAAGTAACAAATATAATTATACTTTGCGGGAATATAATAGTTTCGATTTAAAAATAATACTGCGTTTCATTTAGAGAAATTCGAAGTTAGATTTGAATTTGCTTCATTAATAGTTTCTTCGATAAAGTGCATTTTCACGAATTCAACGCAACTTCTCCTTTATTTTCAAATTATAATTTTATCTCTGTAAGTAAATTTTGATGAAGGAAAATGCAAACTGCTTTTGAGAAATTATAATTCAATGATGACATTTCCTGAGGAGAAGAATAAGATTTGGAAAAAAAGAAGATGAAGGATAAAGGAATGTAATTTACTAAAATTTAAATGAACCTACGTTTGCTACCAAAGGTAAAAAAAAGAAAACTACTAAATGGCTTTACATTACAAAAATTGCAGTCCTATTCAATGGAAAATAAAACTGTGGGAAATTTTTTACGTTGAAATGAATTCATAAATTAGGATGACGATTATGTGATTTGAATCCACCTTGATGTCAATTTCCATAATTAACTTTGACAGAATCTGTATTAATTTAGTAAATCAGTAGTAAAAGTAAACATTAGTCAGACAGAACGGTATAAATTTAATAAATTTTGCTACTAATAGCAAAAGTCAGTTTTAGTCAGACAGGAAAATGTAAATTCATTTTATTCACTACTGCCAGTAGTGCAACTAAGTTTTAGTCAGACAACGTAGTTTTAACTGAAATATTTGTATTATAAGTAGTAAACGTAATTTTTAGTCAGACAATTGTACAATTTTACTTCTCCTTACTTCAAGGAGTAAAAGTCAGTTTTAGTCAGACAGAATTGTATAAAATATGCTAAATTTTACTATTAGTAGTAAAAGTAGATTATAGTCAGACAAAAATTGTACTATCAGTAGTAATCGTAATTTTTAGTCAAACAATTGTATAATTTTACTTATTTAAACTGCCAGGAGTAAAAATCATTTTTAATCAGACTACATTGTATAAAATATGATAAATTGTACTTTCAGTAGTAAAACTAGATTATAGTCAGACAGTCGTTATTTATCTGATTTTAACTGGTTGATTTGTACTATTAGTAGTAAAAGTAAGTTTTAGTCAGACACAACAAAGTAAATTCATTCTATTCACTACTGCCAGTAGTGCAAGTAAGTTTTAGTCAGACAACGTGGTTTTAATTGGAAAAATTGTACTATAAGTAGTAAACGTAATTTTTAGTCAGACAATTGTATAATTTTACTTCTTTTTACTGCAAGGAGTAAAAGTCAGTTTTAGTCAGACAAAATTGTTCTAAATATGATAAATTGTACTTTCAGTAGTAAAAGTATATTATAGTCAGACAGTCGTTATTTATCTGATTTTATCGGGTATATTTGTACTATTAGTAGTAAAAGTAAGTTTTAGTCAGACAGAACAAAAAAAATCATTTTATTCACCACTGCCAGTAGTGCAACTAAGTTTTAGTCAGACAAAGTGGTTTTAACTGGAAAAATTGTACTGTCAGTAGTAAACGTAATGTTTAGTCAGACAATTGTATAATTTTACTTCTTTTTACTGCAAGGAGTAAAAATCAATTTTAGTCAGACAAAATTGTATAAAATATGATAAATTGTACTTTTAGTAGTAAAACTAGATTATAGTCAGACAGTCGTTATTTATCTGATTTTAACTAGTTTATTTGGACTATTAGTAGTAAAAATCATTTTTAGTCAGACATGTGATTTCATTTTGGTATAATTCTACTATCAGTAGTGTAAATACGTTTCAATCAGACACAATTTTTTACATAAAGTAAACAAAATGATTGAAACGTAAAAATACGGATTGAAATTGCATAATCGCTAACTTGTCGCAATAAAATTGTATATCTATATTTGAAAATCATTGTCTAGTTCTACTGAAAATGACATCCCCGAGGTTGTTCCTGCAGAAAACCCTAGTATTGTATCTTGAAAATAGTTCCTACGAAAGACTTACTTTTACACTGTGTGTGTGTGTATGTGTGTGTGAAAAAAACAGTGTGAAAGAGGCACAAAAGAGGTCGAAAAAAAAGAAGAAAAAAACCCAAAAAAAAAACAAATAGAATGAAGAAAAAAGTGAACCTCGAGGTTATATTGCTCGAATCGTTGGAAGAAGTGTATTGAAGAAAATGAGGAATCAGGACAATGTATTGTATATCCTAGTGTGAAAATAACTGCTTAGAAAGAAAAGTCGCAGCAGAAAACGAAAAGTGACTGTGCAAAATCTCGTGATGACAGATTGTAAAAAGACAAATTTTTTCACACGTTCTTGTATTTTTTTGTCACTTGTTCATGTTTTTCGTCCTAGACTTTCACGGGCATTATCTCCTTATCTTTTATCCATCCAAGTGACTCGGAAATTTTCCGCATTCCCAGACAATTTTTCCTCTCTCACATATTATACATTACGATCACATTTTTTCCCATTTATATTTATTTTGAATGTAATTTTAATATTCTGTCCAAAACAAAAAGAAAACAGAAAAAAACGAACAAGAATTTGACAAAAGATTTATTTATAAAAAAAAAAATAAATAAATAAATAAATAAAATAGCGAATTTTTGGTAAAATACCATTAAAAGTAGGGCAGAAGAAATATATATGGAACAATCGCAATTATAAAAGTGGCGTTATGAAAATGTGTGGGTGGAATGGGAAAACTGACGCTTATACGTCACCTCTGAGTAAATATAGCGAATCCTTGAAGACAGGACCGGTTTTCTTGCACCTGCTTCTTTATCAACACACACTTTTTTTTTATTTCCGATAATAATCTCATTCTGCCACTAACATACTCAATCGGATTATATTCGACATATCATTTGCTCGAGTGAAAATTTACATACGAGAAACTTGCTAATTATTTTTAAAATGATACTTTATGAAAGTCATATTCTATAACGAGAGTGTATTTTTAAAAATCATATTATATGGAAATCTCGCATTACATACAATATGCAAATAATGAAAAAAAAAATACAAATTTTCCATTCTTTTTTTTCTCTTTTCTTACAAATAATGTTTATACCCTCGGGAAACATTCGTTAATTATGTTTATGATAATAAAAAGTCGACTGCTGGGTGGAAAACTTAACTTTACGCTAATTGAGAAAAGATAGCGGGAAAAATTGGAAAGTTTCACTAATTAATGAATTTTACTTTTTTGGCAAAATTTGTCATCCCTTTTTTTTATTAACAAAAACAAGGATAATAGTTATTAACTATTTTTACAAGAAATATTTTAATAAAATATATATTTTAATAGAATAAAAAAAATTATATATTATAATAATTATAATATGCCTAATTTTAATATAATTATAATATTATAAATTATACTCTCTAAATGTGAATTAGTAAGAATTAGTAAATTTTAACTAATTCAAAAGCAAAAAGTGAGTCACTAATTCAAATTAGTTAAAATTTTTACTAATTTAAATTTAGAGAGTAATACAATTTTTTAATTAAAAATTAAAAAATTTCCTTTATTATCAAAGAAAAAAAGTTATCAATCTTTTACTTCACAGCAACTTTTCCTCTTATATTTGAAAACTGTTTCTATTTAATTGAGAAGAATTTTCTCTTTTACAATTTAAGGGGAATCATCTTAAAAAATATCCATTTTTCAATCTTATGGTTTTTTGGATATTTTATGAAAATATTGTGTACAGGAAAAATCGAGGGCGGAAAATTTTGGTGTTACAATGTTTTCCATGAGAAGGCAATAATAAAAGTTACAGTTTACTTAATATATGCTGTCCAAAGCAAAAGACTAGTAAGTCGCATTTGCCATAAGGGTGAGCGTCCCTTTGCTTTGTTATTCGACTTTCGCTCTTATGGCAAATGCGACTCACTAGTCTTTTGCTTTGCACAGCAGATATTCTCTCAAATTTGGAAAAAAATTCCTCTTTCTCTAAAGATTCTCTAAATTCTAAATTTCTCTAAATTCTTGTAGTAAAAATAAAATTTTCCAGTAATTTATCCGAAGGAAATATTTTTCTCATCTTGAGATTTTAATTTTAGTTCGCAATGTGGATTACGAAAAGATTTTCAAACAAATTAACTCGTTTGTTTAGGCAATTGATTCATTGGTTTATGTGGGGGATATTTTCCATTCGCGAGGATGGACTATACGTGGGACTGTCGTTTTAATTATTCAAAAGAAATTGGCACGACTCACTGCTCTCTCTCTCTCTCTATTTCTCTGTCGAGAGAGTTCACGTTCAACGGATTCGAATTCAACAGTATCGTGAGTATAGAATCAAGAATCGTGGCAAAGGATCAACCTTTGGAGTTTACCGAGCCACGTATTTATATATCGTTCGTGTACCTATATATACATATGCGGCCTGCAATTGCATTACAATTGTAAGAACTTGTATAATTAACGGTTTACGGCTTCTTATGTTTATGGGCAGTGCAAACACGTGATTGTGGCCAGAATTGGTCTCTCCATGCACGCAAGTACTAAACTTTCCCTCACAAACCCAAAATACCATTCCTGCCTTGGACTTAACTCTCCTATCAATAACTAATTTCCTTCCCTCCCCCCCACCCATTGAAAATTAGCAACCATTCAAGTTGCATAATAATTAATTTCAAATTCCATGCGGAAACTTTCATGGAATTTTTATCAGTTTTCCCCTAGAGGAGATTCCTCTAACTTTACACCTACCCACAAGTTTTACCTTATCTCCAGAACCAAACTAAAATATTTGTACAATTTATACCTACGTAAAATTTTTATTTTCCAAAAAAAGAATTTATTAGGAAAGTAATATATTTCTCCCTACTCTCTAAATTTGAATTAGTAAAAATTTTAACTAATTTGAATTAGTGACTCACTTTTTGCTTTCGAATTAGTTAAATTTTACTAATAAATAGTAAAAAAAATTTTTTCTACTAATTTATTAGTAAATTTTAACTAATTCAAAAGCAAAAAAACTAATTCAAATTAGTTAAAATTTTTACTAATTCAAATTTAGAGAGTAAGATGATTTTTTTTAAATTCATGCTATTTATTTTTATTATTTTTTTCCCCACATTGAAGAGAAAGTTTTCCACACGTAAAAAAGATATGACGGTCTTTTTAAGGGTTTCATCCCCCTAATGAAAATGTTCAGTGGAAAAAAAAAAAACACAAGCCTTAAAGGTAGACTCCTAAGAAAAATATAGTCAACGACGGGGGGGGGGGGGGGGGAATCGATAACTCGACGGTTTCAAACGACCACTAACCTCATTACTTATTACCCTCTCTAATTTTCTGTCGTTCACTCGAACCTGAAAATTCTTTTACGGTCGGGGTCAATGCTCCTTGAATGTAAAACAAACAAATATATATATATATACTGTTTTACGTCAGTATTGAAATTATGTTTTTTAAATTCGCTTAAGAAATTTGTTGAAATAACATTGATATTAATGAAAAATGTTTCTTTTGTTTCAGAAGGACAATCAACTCGTGTACGTGTTCCAGGAAACAAACTTTTCGCAAAAATATCATCATCATCTCGAGGAGGGAATTTTTAATTGTTACATCATATTGTTTTACAAACTAGTGCGGGAAAAAGAGGATTTAATTCCGTACGGAACTATATTTTTGTACGCGAAAAATGAGGATAGTGGGAAATTCTTCGTAAAATTGCCTTTTGGAGTTTTAGACCAATAATGAGAACTATGGGACATAATTCAATTTTGTATAATTGTCATGCGTTGAATTAAAGAATTATCATGTGAGAGAATTGATGCAGAACATTTGCGTGTGTGTGCGTGCGTGAGTTTTATTAAAATTATTATTATTCGAAAGTGAAAAAGTGCGGTGAAAAAGTTCGAATTTTGAATAGTTTTCGCTAGTGATGAGTTTCCCTGAAAAAAAAGAAGAGAGGACGAACTGGGAGGAAGATGAAGGATCTTTAGTGTAGTGTAGTGTTTCCAAAAAGAAGAGAGGACGAACTGGGAGGAGGATGAAGGATCTTTAGTGTAGTGTAGTGTTTTCAAAAAGAAGAGAGGATGAACTCTGGGGAAGATGAAGGATCATCAGATTGCTCTCCCGAGGGACAAGGAAGTGCGGAAGTAGCAGCTTCAGTATGGAGTTCGTGCATAAAAGAAAGCAGCACAAGGTTAGTTGCATGTCATAATATTGCTTTATTTTGAAAAACACTTGATTGCTGAAATAAGCCCCGAATAATAAAAATAATTAAGCCCCGAATAATAAAAATAATTAAGCCCCGAAATTTACATAGCCTTGCAAGTGTAGGATTTTAGATTGAAAAGTAATTCTGTATTCTGTATTTTGAAAGTTTATGATGAGAAAAAGTTTGTCCTATGCTCTATTTTTTAGATATGGTTGACCAATCTCATATCTTCCTTTTCTTCTCTCTCTTTCTATTTTTTTCCTGTCTCTTTTCTCTCTCTCTCTCTCTCTCTCTCTCTCGATCTCTCTTTCTCTAACTCTATTTTTTCTTGTCATCTCTGTTTTCTCTCTCGCTTTCACCGATCGGCTTTACACAGTGAAGTGTGTTGAACATTTCTCGCTCACCCTCGAAACGCGACTCCATCCTTGTTTCTCTCTCTCTCTCTCTCTCTCTCTCTTCATATAGAGAGGAATATTCTCGCACTACATTTATCCTTCTCTTTAGTTTTTATCTCTGTCTCCGTTCCCCTTGGACTAGTCACCATCTATCTGTTTTTCTGCAAAGAGAGAACACGACACGACTATTTCTCCTGACGCCCTTTTATCCGGAAGTACCGGTCCTCTCACCATCTTGGTGGGGCTGAGAATCGATAACCTCCCCTACAACGCCAAAGAGGTTGCTACCTCGAATGAAACTGTCTGTATGAGATCATAAGTGAACATATATATTAAAATAATGTTAACATTCCCAATTTTACTCTGTAATGGCGTTATTTGCTTCTCTCTAATCTTTCATTGTTCCTGTTATGGTTACTGTCTCCGATATTATATGTACTTTTTCCGCCGATATTATATGCACGAGTCTGTTGGAATTTTCATCAGATGGTAAAACTGATGACAATACTCAACATAATGTAAAAATTAGCAGATTCGTATTAGAATTCCTCTTGGTATGAAAATTTGTAGGTTGATTTTCTTTGTGTGGTGAATTCTTCACTGTAAAAAGAAAGGTACTAATTTAGTACCAATTTTGGTACTAAATCGTAATTTGGTTCTATTTTAGTACCGAAATCAGCTCTAATTTAGAACCTATTTTTTACAGGACCATAACAAGAATTCTTGTTATGGTAAAAATCAGTTTTAGATCCTTTGTGTACTAATAAGCAGTGGATAAGGAAAGAAATTGCATATATAAGTTGACACGTGCTGGATGATTCTTTAATGACCTGCACTATCGTATAGAGGTTATCTGGATTTTTATGCGGAAAATTATAAATATTTGTTAATGTAAATTACATTGAAATCTGGAGGGTTTATAATTCAGAACTGTTTATTATCATAATCTGATGCTTATTGATGCTTACTGTTCAATGCTTGCTGAAGAATATGCAACATTGGAAGAAGCAATATTGACAATGTTGCTGCAATTTTAGATGCTTCACTTGAAAATTTATTTGAAGCAACAAGAACAAACGAAAAATGCGCCAAGTCAAATTGTTTGTAGCACAAAAATTAGGGTAATAGTTTTTGCACACTTGGGGAAAAATTAAATATGAACCAAAAAATCTATTTTGTTGTACAGATCCAATTTTTACGTTATTTGAAAATTTCGTTTAACCTGAATAAATATTTATTCAATCCACAAAGCACCTGAAATTGCAGCAATATTCTAATATTTGCAGAAATATTTCTGAAATACTGGCAACATTGAGAAAATATTGGCAATATTGTCGAAATTTTAGATGCTGTAGGGGAAATAAATGTTTGGCAGTTTGATCGTTAAGGAAATTTTTGATAGAACCAAACAAATAGTTCGTTAAATCAATTATTTGGTTGGTTTTAGTTTTTGGAGAATTTTTAGCTTCTTTGCATCAAGTCTAATAAATTAATTTTACTAATGATTAAAAACGTTTTTGTTTTAGTTCGAAAGAATTTTTAGCTTCTTTGCATCAAGTATAATAAATTAATTTTACTAATGATTAAAAATTAATTTTACTAATGATTAAAAACGTTTTTGTTTTGGTTCGAAAGAATTTTTAGCTTCTTTGCATCAATCAATAACTTTTTTTTTACTATGATGATTAAAGACTGTTTAGTTTTAGTTTTTGGAGAATTTTTAGCTTCTTTGCATCAAGTCTGTAATAATTTTTTTTTTTTTTTTTTTGTCCACTGATGATTAAAAACGGTTTACCTGTTTAATTAACAGTGCGGCTATATTTATGTGTAGAATTAATACAATCTTTATAAAGATATAAACCATGAAATTTTAACTGTACATAAACATATTATTAGAGGGATTAACGATCTCTTTAAAGAAGTAAATGAAAATCTTAAACTTATTAATGTGCTATTGTTGTTCGCACTTTGTAATTTGAAGCTTATATTCTCGTCACACGGGAAACAAAGTAATGCCAATCGAGATGAGATAAGACAAGAGCAATTTCATTTTCTTCTCTCAATTATTTTCGCTCTTTTTCGCGTGTACTTGAGGTGAAAAATATCCTCTCGTCATTGTGACCTTCCTTCCACAGTTGGTTTTATTAACTTTTAATTATAACCAATAATCTTTATAAAATAAAGTGAAATTCTTATTCATCGAAGCAGAAAAAGGGGAACATTTCTTTAAACGTTTTTTAAATATATTTAAATTTTAAACATATTTATTTTCTATATATATTGATAAAATTCTTCATTAAAAGCAAAAAGAAAAAAAACAAAAAAAAAGGGAAAATAAATAAAATTGTTGTGATGAATTTTGTCAGATGAAACTTGAATATCCAATTATAATTTGCACTCTCTCACAGTATAGAAATTTCTGCAAGTAAATTACGTTTTTAAATTACTTTCCTCATCTCTTCTTCTTGCATATTTAGTATATTTATTTCTCATATATGCGGAGAAATGTATTTTTTTTTTCGTCTACTTTTTTCGTCTACTTTTCCGTCGATTTTTTATTCGTCTACTTCTTCTTTTTTCTTCTTTATTTCACGTGATTATTTGAATCAAAGGGAAAATATTGAGTTATTTTTCAAGTTCTTCGTTTTGTGTTTCAATTTACATGGAGATATCATCATTATCATCATCATCCTCATCGCTTTGGAATATGGGAGATCGCAGTTATAAGCGATGTAGGTACTTCTAAACAGGTTGTTGGCATTAAGGAATTCTTGGTCGTGATATTATTAGCGTGATTAGTTTTTATCGAAAATATTATATTGAGATGAGATGTGCAAACCTGAAGCATTTAGGATATATATACAGAGAGAATGTTGATAAGAACGCGATAGCTTTCCATTATTTCCGAATGAGGACTGATGAATTTCTTCCAATATAACTTTCAATATTATATCGTTTGTGTTAGTTTTTTGGGGCTAATTACTTCAAAATCGACTTAATCGTTCAGTATTAACTCGATTTTGAAAGAAAAATATAATAATAAAAATAATAA